>JAODFY010274747.1:0-21503 GCA_027580055.1 Paracaudina chilensis | reverse complement strand
GCGCGGGCGTGGGGGGGGGGGGGGGGGGGGCAACTGCCCCCGCTGCCCCGTGGGTCCGGCGCCCCTGCATGTCATCCTTTAACATACTGGTAAATTGTTTAATGCTGTAGTCTTGTCTACCGCCGTTTTTACATATCTCTGTATTTTTGGGCTACATTCTCAATATTGTCCTTTGTATTATATGCAGGTTAAAATAAAGTTTTTTTCAAACTCAAACTCACTTATCGGTGTATACAATATGCATATACTTTGTCGCTGAACAAACCACGTTAAACCTGTTTCTAATCTTCATCTCTCGCTTATGAGGGTTTCAATTGGCAAAAATGAGTATACTGAATATATAGTTGTGTTATTTGACAAACAATGGACTGAATGGATATTAAACCATTACACAGAGAAATAAATGTTGCTGCCCAAACCCAAAAGCTGGCCAAAGACGGTATACCCTTTATATTATTCATTAAATAGTTAATTACGTAAAATATTTACTCTGCTCATTTTGCTAAACATAAACATTATTATAGCGAGAATTTGAGCTAAAAAAATAGGGGTTTTGTTCGCCAACAAAGTATACGTATAAACCGGAAAAAAGGTTTATCATTTTTTGGCGTACATTTAATTAAATGTTGTAGCAACTTATATCTTATATATACCATTGATGTTGTGGTCATTCTGTGGGCTAGACCACGATATAACTTACTGTGATTAGGGTGTACAATATTTTTGTAACGATGTTACAGAGATGGTATAGCGGTAAAGCGGATGTTCAAAATACGTCAGTATACACTGCTGTGGTGTGCAGTTGATTGTGGGTAAACGATAACGGTACGAACAAAAGTCCTACGTACGTACACGGATTAAAGATAATAGGTCGTCCATTGAACGCTACGTAAACTACAGTTTCTAAAGGTGTTATTGTTCAATTATTACACACGTTACATGTATTCAATCAATATACTAGTATTGTTATGCTACGTGCTGTATAGGTACCGCCGATGCCTGTTTTAATTTCACCCAATCACCGTGACGACAACACAACAGCCAGATATGCGCATGCGTAACTAAAACCGCAAACCGGCATATTTGCTCCATATTCACAAGTTACATTTCAACAAGCCAACTGACAGCTTTTACGCCCTCTCTCATATAGTGACAAATAGAAATCTGGTAAAATGAATGAAGACTATTTTGAACTGTTCCTTGCGGAAATGTAGTTTAGTAGATTAAGGAAGGACATCTAGTCCTCACGAAAGACCCTGTACCCAGACTGATCGTGGATGAACACCGGCTTATCAGCCTTCTCTTCACGACCAAGTGCTCAGATGACAGTTGACAGTTTGCTAGTGGCTTGTTGTTGACAGTTTGCTTTTGGCTTGTCGGCTTGATGACAATTCCAGTAGTATATTCTCTCATCGCACCATATACCTGCAGGTATTATGCAAGATGTTTATTTATGACAAATTAATGATATTTCCTGGCTTTGGAAGCAGTTCGATCGGAATAGCTGTTTGAAGTGGAAGCCTATAGCATTTTAGGTCATGATTCGGGAGCAATTTATAATCCACTTTATAGAGTCAGGCATGCCAATGATTAGGAATTAACCACCATTAACCGCTAGAATGTTAAGAAAACAACGGATTACGCGTAATATAAACAAGTAATATAAGTGCAGGTGCAGAGATATACGTCACGAAATTACCATGTATATAGGATAAGTTTATTTCAGATTTTATACTGGTTATAGTTGATTCTGAAATATTTGGAAACCAATATTTCCTTATATATGATTGTTTCTTATTAGCGGCACCGCCGCCATTTGCGATGGGGGCGGGGTTGTTGTTGACGTGTCCCCAGATTCACCCCAACATTTTACCTCCAAAGAAAGATTTTTACATCGATACAAATTTACTAAAGTACCCCTCGGTAGGGGGTGTGCCTCGGCTGAGGGGGGGGGGGATTCACGTGGATTTCATGAATGCATTGTGTTTTTTGGTTCTCCGAAATTTTCAAGGGGAAAAATATTGTAGGGGGCCCAGCTCGTCTTCGCCCCCCTCCACCACCCCTCTGGCCACCTAGGCCAGGACCGTATAACAAAAATAACATTGACGAATAACGAAAGTCTTTCACCACACTATGAAACTATGGCCCCAACTTGATATACTGACATTAACGAAATCGTAAAAATTCACGGTGTTGTTATTAGAAATTTTCAATCAATTATCAGACGTCAACAGGTCCTGCTGAAACTTTCACAGGGAAAGGCCTTAAGAAAGACCAGGCCATTTGTCCCATGCGGTTTTTTTTTTTGCCAGAAATAAATAAATTATACTCCAGGCCTAAAATAAAAGGTTGTCGTCATTTTTTTTCTAAATTTACTATGTGTGTAAATACCTTCTGGGGATAATAGCATAATTAATATATTTTGTCAAAGCCATGTCTACCATTGGTCACGTAGTATAGGTTATACTATAAATAGGATAAATGTAAACTAGAACGCAGGAAATGTTATGTCTTTGAAAATGTTCCGTGGTAACCAAATTTGTCGCCCGGAAACAACCATGTTGACCTTTGTCTAGTCTTCTTAATATATCCATGCACCCACTTAACACTAGGTGTCCATTCTGTGTCGTAGAGTCACGTCATATTGTTCACTGGTATCCACGGTAGGTCTGACGAACTGACAAACATCAGCGAAAAATCGTTCTATTAGCTCCATTAAGAACAAACAGCTCAGCAGACTTGAGGCGAGCTTTGGGGTGCCCTAACCTCCAATTTGCACCGTTATGTCAGAAATGTACCCATGCAGAGTATAAACCACGCCCGCGTCCAGGCGTTTGGATAATATTGTGTTGTGTGTAATTTTCATTACACAGAATGCATTGTGCTGAACAGTCGGTGTTAGGCCTTATCCCCATAGTGAGCCTAAACGCAGTCTATATACAACCTGATTTATTTTCGTTATCAATGTTTTATAAGACTCGGCCTTTCAATTTTGCCACATTTGGCTACATTTGTTATAGGCCTTAGGTTTTTAGTTACATCATGGCCTTCAAGGCAGCGCAAATTTTGAGTTTGCGCTTCTATTTTATTTAAGCCCAATTACAGCCCATGCGTTAAAGAAACTGGGGATTTTCGGTGCCACCGGAAAATCAAGTGACTTTGCTAATTGTTGCCATTCCTTTATTGAATGTATGTGTTATGTATAACAACTAACCTACATCATAATAATAAAATTGTGGTCAGAAATATCATCTGCTGTTCAATATTGTGTTAATTTGTGACATGTTTGTATGTTTATTGTTTACGCTGAGAAGGCTCAAGGCCTGTCAACCGGTACAATTGCCTACGGCCCAAGTTTATCACTTAACGAAACTCCATACTCCTGTCCCTTATGCTGAGCACCGAGTTAGTAAGTTCCATTTTCATGTCTTGGCTTGACTCGGCTGGGGTTCCAACTCCTATATCCTCCCGGCTGCTGGGCGTATCCTCTAACCAAATGGCCAAACAGTCAAATGTCTTTAAGCTAATCAGTTCTTCCCTCCAATGAACACGTAGGAGCGTGGCCTATCGGTAGAGAGTCCGACTGGCTTTCGGGAGGCCCAGGGTTCGAATTTCGAACTGGCCTCTTGTGACTCTTGTTGATGCTTCCACCTCCCCAGACTTTGAAAAAGTGGTCAAAGTATGGGGTACACTCACGTCCATTGGATGGGGACGTTAAATGGCGGTCCCGGAAGCAGGATGGGGTCTCACGCCTGTCTCGTTATCATCTGAGCACTAGGTCGTGAAGAGAAGGCTGATAAGCCGATGTTCATCCACGATCATATCTGGCAATCTGGGTTATCTGTGGTACAGGGTCTTTCATGAGGACTAGATGTCCTTCCTGATCCTTAATCAACTAAACTAACACTCTATCCTACAATATGTGCAGCATATTTTTTTAGTGTGTAATTATTGTGTGTAGGCCTTGTTCGTAGCCTACCCTTCTTGATTACCCACAATCCGTTGCTCTCAACAAACGTAAGTAGACAGCCTTATTGCTCGTTTTACTCTTCTTGATTACTCACAATCCGTTGCTCTCAACAAACGTAAGTAGACAGCCTTATTGCCCGTTTTACTCTTCTTGATTACCCACAATCCGTTGCATTCAATTAACAAACGTAAGTAGACAGCCTTATTGCTCCTTTTACTCTTCTTGATTACCGACAATCAATTGCACTCAACAAACGTGAGCAGATAGCCTTATTGCCCGTTTAACTCTTCTAGATTACCCACAATCCGTTGCTCTCAACAAACGTAAGTAGACAGCCTTATTGCTCGTTTTATTCTTCTTGATTACCCACAATCAATTGCACTCAACAAACGTGAGCAGATAGCCGTATTGTCCGTTTTACTCTTCTAGATTACCCACAATCCGTTGCTCCCAACAAACGTGAGCAGACAGCCTTATTGCTCGTTTTACTCTTCTTGATTACCCACAATCAATTGCACTCAACAAACGTGAGCAGACAGCCTTAATATATTGCCCGTTTAACCCTTCTAGATCAATTGCACCGAACAAACGTGAGCAGACAGCCGTATTGTCCGTTTTACTCTTCTAGATTACCCACAATCCGTTGCACTCAATTAACAAACGTGAGCAGACAGCCTTAATATATTGCCCGTTTAGCCCTTCTAGATCAATTGCACCGAACAAACGTGCAGTAGACAGCCGTATTGCCCGTTTTATTCTTCTAGATTACCCACAATCCGTTGCTCCCAACAAACGTGAGCAGACAGCCATATTGCCCGTTTTACCCTTCTAGATCCATTGCACCGAACAAATGTGAGTAAACAGCCTCATTGCCCGTTTGAACCAAGCAATTGTCCAAAATCGCGAGTTTTGGAGCATTGTGGGACATGTCTCCCAGCGACGGCCTAGTTTTATGATATCAGTAACTTAACCCGTTAGGAAAACATGCTGCAAGAAATACTGCAGTTTAGCAACCATATCGGTCTCTCTTGAGCCTATTAGGTAAAATAACGGGGTTCTCGTCCACTTGCTGACATGTCAATTAGTCCAATATTGTGACTGGACAAGTACTCGGAGCAAGAGTGATGTCAAAATAAAACATGGACAGACGATCTCGTGAAGCAAATGCCCTTCAATTGGGAATTGGGTCTATGATCTGATGATCGGAATCGCACGATAATTCCAAGGCCTTTGATTGGCAGATGCAGTTAAAATTTCCCAACATGCTGGATCTATAAATTACATATAGCACACAAGGCATATTAGGTTGAATGTGACCGGAAACAGAAACTCATTCCCAGGTCTGTGATTGGGTGTTGCAATATAATTTACTACAGCGTTACCGTATAAATATCTGCTTTCAATTCCAAATCAGATATAATAAATTGAAATACGTTCGGAACAAGAACATTATTTCTGATGTGGGCCACATTAAGTTCCGTCATACGGGACGTTATAAGTAGATGTGCTTGAGCAGGACGGCGTCGCACGCCTATATACCTCGTTATATTCTAAACGTTCGGTCGAAAGTGAACAATTGTATGAACCGGTATACATGATCACATGACTAATGAATCTTAAAGGGTCTATACCGCCGTAACATAAAATGTACCACAATCGCAGTATTCTATCTGCTCAGTAGCACAATGCAGTAACTTATATTGTGCCACATGGTTCTCAGTACGATATGTCACATATGAATCAGTTACCGTACTATAACACACATTTAACACACTTTCCATTAAGTGTACGCGTCCCACTAAAATTGAGACGACATGTTATCTTTTAAGCAGCTTGATGTACATTGCAATATTACACTATATGGGGCATATCGAGCTACACACCATAATCATATTGCAGCGATAAAAGGTTTGAGTGTTGCTGAGTATGAATTCAAGTAGGCTATATACATTTGGGGTGAAAAGCACAAGGTTTGCCATTAAGAGGCCATTGACAAATTGGGAGGGGGTTCGCATTTCAAAAGTGTATGTGGTGGTGGGGAGGGGGGTGGGGCAGCGTCTTCTCGGACCAAAATGTCAATGGAAGCATTCTGCAAGATGGGCGCCCATGTTGGGAGGGGATTAATCCGCTAAGGCAACTTTTAGGGCGTACTACACTTTAAATCCCGTCCCTTCGCAGATTTGTTAGCGTGATGTCCTAAATGCCAGCTTTCCACATGATGGGTGACATATAAGTGTTGAGATTCCACGAGGTTGTATACGAAATAACGAATTTAGGTCGTTAAGTCAGTAAACAATGATAGAGCTTATACCCATTGGAAGTGTTATAGAAACTGCTTATCCACTGAAAAGCCTGTGCATGAGAAATGTAACAAAGTTAGTGCGTGGGCTAACTTTATTACATACATTTACTAGCTAAATCAGTCCAGTACATGGTGGTATACGCAATTAAAATATGAGTGGCAAAATCCGTTTGTTTTCTGTGGAAACTGTTAAAACATTTGGAAAAATGAGTTTACTTTTGTATGGCTGCTGACGTCATGCATACTGTAAGCACCAATCAATCATTACACCCCGTACAACTGGCCAAGATAGTAAATAGCATGCCGCAGTATGTATCGATGGTGTATTATTAACCGGTGTGTGATGATATCGCCATCCATACTATATGATATCTCTGTACAGGGTGATAATGAACATTATGAGCATTGTGAAGGAATCTTTAAATTAGAAGGCCACGAATCACCCCTTGGCTACAACCCACGGAATGTCGTTTGAGTTAATTCGTACAAGACATTGACTTTTGGCTGAGTAGGGGGTGTGGAATGTATATATGTGTATGTATTACCTCTGTCTGTCAATCAACGTGCTTCACATCTTGTATTTAAGAGTTAAAAATAAAACATAATTGAATCGATTTCGGGTTTAGAAAGAAATGTAATCTAATTTTTTTATTCTTTTCTTTCGTTTAAAGGCGTTACATCGTTTCAATTTTGCTGTAAGACTTACAACTGATGGTGCATGTGCGTTACAGTTACTCATATATGCGTCAAATCCCATTGGGCTAGAGCCTATGTTGTGTTATTGACAGTGTTACAGTATATGTCGATTATGGGGGTACAGTATTGTTATGTAAGACAGTTAAGACCGTGAGAGATTACAAGACTATTTCGGCGGCGTTCGCTATATTGGGTTTGGAGACGATCGGTTCTCTTTAACTTCTAATTACTGCACATGTGATTAACTTATCAATCGGAGATCCGTGTGGCGATCTGTGTGGCGATATATATATATGTATACCAACCCTCTTCGTCTTAGCCATGGTCTTGAATCTTAATTATTACAGTATAAAACAACTTAATTATGTCTTATATTGTGTTACATTGTCGGTTTCGTGTCAGTGTTTCGGTTTCTTATTGAATTGCCCTGAGCTAGATCCCTCTTATCATGCGTTTGACGAAAAACAAACTGTAGGCCTATATACTGTCAATCGTAACTAATTGATAACGTCGTCAGCCCACCCGTAGTTGGTCTTGTCATAAAACGCTGCGATCGGTTTTCATTCTTTTCTCCGTTTTTTAGTTGACGAAATTCCTCCAAAATGTGATTACAAGAAAAGGCTGAAACAACAGAACACAATGTTTGTGGTAATGTTTGGTATGTCTATACAAAGCAGGAAACGGTAAATTATTGCAAATAACAGAGGTTGTTTTTCAAGAAACCATTGTTAATTCATTCCATTGGAATGTGACCGTGAACAATGTTTCCCTCCGTCTGGCCTATATGAGATTTATTTATGGCGGCCTTCTTACAAGAAAAGTCAATCACTTCAACACGGGGTGGTAACATAAATATGTCGAACATTGCTTTGCTTCGTATATACGTTATACTTAAGCTTATACATTGTTGGCGGGAAACTTATGCCTGCTTCGTTGTTTTTTACCAAACAACTCGGAGCAAAACAATAATTATCTCATTTTAAGGTTAACCAAGGGTCGAGTCCGTTATACAATTAGATTGTTTTCTTGTTTTGCGCATGTGCGACAGTATTTTCATAAAGAGGGTGGAGAGAGACCAAATGTCATTAATGTAATTATGTTAAATCGTTATTAGGCGCGGTATGTTACTAGGTACAGCTATATTAACAGTACTAATACAACTAGTACTAGAATCAATTTTTGAAGTTAGAGTCTGGGAAATTTCGAGTGACTCCACAATTATTGTGTGATGATTATTGTCATGCGCCTATCCTGCGATGGTGTGGGTAGTGGCGGTTGGGCAGGGTAACCGGTAGGCCTACCCCCTAATTTCTAAGAATGCTTTTATTAAAATTTAATGTTTAATTTGCACATTATATTTTTCTTTGGCGCAAATATATATTTTTTTCAATATCACATATCTCATTTGGTGACACACGGGGTAAGGGGCATTTTTGAGGAAGTGCCCCCACACCGAGGCTAGCCCTTGGCGTATAGATGATGCGCGCATTCTCTTGACAAAGTATTACCGCCGGCAAGCACTGGGTCGTTTCACTCAAGAAACAATAATGGTATGTGATATTAACAGTCAATCCTTAAAAATATGGGAAATCCTCCTCCTGTTCCCCGTGTCTTCCGCCCATTAAACGTAAATGAAACGTATATAGGAACACGTACGCCATGTTTGCGATGATATTTTACAGAAGTGTTGGATACCTCCTTAGACGGTAACAATCCCACGACCCCCCCCCTCCCACACACACACCAGTGGCGTGCACAGGATTTCTGAAGTGGGATGGTCGCCAAATCTGCGAATCACCCGACTGAAATGGGGGAAGGGTCTACGGGGAGGGTGTGTCACCCCTCCCCGTAGGAAAACTTTTCGAAATGGTGCCACCAATTGCTATTTTCCAGCTTGCGATTCTGGGTGAATTTCAGGAGCTTTTGTGTTTAGGGAGGGGGTGGAACACGAGCCAAAATGGTAAAGTAATTTGTGTCCTGGGGGCAGGGGCGTGGCAAATATTTCATTGGTATGATGGCTGTGATGTACAAGATCTAAGCGAACCGCCACCATCGTTTGGCGCGTTGCGTAGCGACGAAAGTTGGCTAAATATACCTCCTAGATCGCCGGAAATGACACTTTCCAGACCGTGCAAAAAGCTTCAAAACCTCCTTTATTTTGAGATCTCATGAATGAAAAATTTAGACTTGTAGTTGATGTAGTCTGGTAACTAGGTGGGGGGTTCAAACTGATTCCCGACTGGAGTTCTGTTTGGTGGGACTGAACTTTTCTATAAAGCGTTACGGAAGGACACATTCCTTGCCCTGTACTTAGGGAGGGGTAAACATTGCGCCTCATTCCAAATTGACGGCTATTTGCTCCAAAGTGAACAATTCTGGTGATGTTGCACACTACAAATATACACGCGCGCGGAGCGCACGATTTTTTTTGGCCACTGTTTAACATGTTTGACCTTATAATGTTGAGAGGGATTAGAGTTTAAGAATAATCAACGGTTACAAATAATTTATTCCTTAGTCCCTTTTATTTTCTCTCCTCTCCTCCATATGCACGTTTTAAAATCCCCCGATTGGGTGATTTTCCCCCGACTGGCAACTTTCTTATTTATGAAAAAAAAAAATAGCCATAATTATAAATAATTCGGTATAAACAATGCCAGCGCATATATACATTGTCAAGATAGGATTATATGCTGGTATAGGTCAATGCTCTAACAAATGACATTAGGCATTAATATATACATGTGGTTTTAATTGCATGTTTTATTTATGTTAAAATCTAACTATTGTAGCCTATATATACTGGTGTTATAACATAAGCCAGGGCATGTATTGCTACGACGATATTAATACGCTGGGATTGATCAATGCTTAGAACATTGACATTAGTACATACACCAGGCATGTTTTATTTATGTAAAAAAATCTAACGGTTGTAGTCTACATAATTGTGCAATAACATAAGCCAGCGCACCATGATATTCATACGCTGGTATACTTCAATGTTCATCAATGACGTTATTTAGTACATGTATATATACATTCATACAGCAAGGATGTGCCTAATTACATCGTTAACGTTCGTAAATGTATGTTGAAATGTTTTGTCTATTACAAATTCTTAAAATAGTTCTCATTAAATAGTATAACTAACGTTGATACCAATCGTAACATTCGTATAGGCGAATAATTAAACCGAAAACACCTTATCCACGGACTCTGTCTGGGTTCGCCCGGGAGACAGATTTGGCCAACTTTAATTAGACTACCGTGATTAAACACAGATACCTTTATAATAACTTCATCACTATATCGTAATTGTCGCCGTGATTAACTATCAATTTCTGTATCTCCTCGGAGATCCGTGTGGCGATCGCAATTCCTAGATTTGGTTAATTTAAACATTAACCTCATTTCTATAACACATCGCAATTGTAGCCGTGTGTTTGACTTTCATTACTGGGATTAACTATCATTTTCTGTACAAAAAATAAATAAATACTTGAAGTAAGTCTATTGTGACATCATACTAGCAATCAATATTCTTTTATATATTTTTTTTTATCCATATTATACCTCATTATATATACCTCATCTTTTTCAACAAAACATCAACATGGTAATATATTACATATTTGTTTTAAAAATTAGAAAAGAAAAGTAACGGGTCTGGAAATACTTTGTCATTTCTGGAAACTCGCCCGAAAAAACGTGTTTCACCCATTTCCAGATTGGACAAAGTATTTCCCACTGGGTTACACCCGCCATACGTTATTTTGATATATTTTCTCAACACATCCCGATGTGACGTAAACCCGGAAAGGGTTTTCCGGACCCGCTAGCTGGCGGGAAACCCGGTAAGTAGCACAGTGACGAGCCCCCGTGCAAGTAGAGCGGACCTACTGCATAAAACAAGCTAGTAACGGGTCTGGAAATACTTTTCCTTTCCAAAAAGAATTTCACACTGCGTTATTAGTTAAGTATGGCGATGACCATTTTTGTGAAATTGATGACATAGAAAATGAATTCCTAAACTCACCATCTTTAATTTTTCAGATGCTTTATCTGTTTTGCAGTTTCTATTACCAACTTAGTTAAATTTCGAGATAAAAAAATCCTTATTTGAATAGAATGGTATAAAATTTCATATGAGAAATTAAAAAAAAAAGTTATATGGATGCCTGCTAAAAAGGAATTGTTTCCCAAAAAACTTTAGATTCAACATCTAAAGTAAAAGATGAAATATACTCAAACTCCCCCAAAATAAATGATCTAACAATTCAGCGGAAATATTGCAAACGGTTTGCATATCAATATTAATCACCTTAGCACGGTACAACCAGGCGTTATTACCCAAAATCATATGAATAAAACGAAATCCTATGAAAAAGTGCCTTACTGGATAAAAAAAGCATTGTAGTGAAAGATGCATTGTTATTATCAGAGATATCCTTAACATATCGAATATTTCTATCGATTTTAAATCAATCAGTTTGTTGTAAATGGTTATTTCAAATCAACTGGTTCCCAAAATGTTTCAATGGGTCTTGCAATAAATAGTTTTGCCAAGCTACACAAACAAAGCTGAGTGAATAAATATTCTAAATTCTCACATCATCTCCTTTAAAAGTTACAAGTAAATACTAAAGACTTATTCCATATTCCTTTAAATAAAAATGAAAGAGTTGCTTCCAGGAGACAGGCTTATCCTCGAGACTACCCAGGAGCGTTTCTGGGCATTCATAAAACTACTAATGTGAGGCCCTGTTAAGGCACCTGTAATTGTAGGAGCAATTTTGTACGCCTAATCTTACCCACTCCAAATAAAAATTATAATTTTTTTTTTCAAGCTCCTTAATAAAACGATCAGATAGGTTTAGAAACAAATATTGAAATACAAAAAGATTTAATAATGGTAATTTACCCATATAAAATCCCTTTGTGAACAAATATTACAAAAATTTAAGTCTAGACAATTTAGTGGCAAATTTAATTCGACAATGATAATCGGTACGATCATCAAACATATTACCCACAGGTATAAGGACATGTAGTGAAATATTTGCGAACATGCAAATTGGTTTTTACTAGACATGTGGTTGAAAAAGATCTTGCAGCGTCAATCATTCTGCCACACGGATTTACCCCTATGGGTATACTATGAGATTACTCAATAAAAGATAAAGTCTCTCCTCTGTTTTTGTAAATATGTTAACATTTGTATCCTTTCCGTATCATTTATTATGCCTCGAACATTATTATAAGAACTTATTTTATTAAATATTTTTTAACTACAGTTTAAAACTAATTTGGCAAACATTAATGAAAGCTTTCTGCGATGCAGAAATGGTTTCAAAAGTAACATTTAATGATATGTGTTTGTAAGGTTTTTAATAAATCTATCAAATGATGGAGTTTTAAGAAGGGAGAGAAAAAATAATCAAAGCCACTGGTGATACACGTCAGCAGTGGCGTAACTGCCCACAGCAGCGCCCAAGACAAACACTTAATCTACCCCCCCCCCCTCGAATCATACTAACAATTCAGGATCACACACCCTTGTCCCCCTAGTCCGTCCATCGAATTATGGTAAGTGACTAAGTAACTAAAGATTCATCTGAATATAGGGGCAACAGTTTCGGTGTACTCGTTGGGACGGCAGATACAATGCAACCTGGCGGGAAAAGGCCTAGTTTATATTCAGCCTACATTCGCGTGAAATGGATTCTGATTCTGAGAGAATTTCATCAGAAGACACATGCTATCATATTGCCATGATAATCGAAAGAATATTATATGCCTGAAATATTTTTAACAACTGAAGATGGCGCCCCCCTCCGAGTGGCGCCCAGGGCACGTGCCCTGCCTGTCCCACACTAGTTACGCCACTGCACAACAGCAGGTAAACACCCCTCCGGATCTTAAAACAGGCAGTGCAATGCCAATTTGCTTTTACTATAGAGGTGCAGTAAAATATAAAAACATAAACATGAATTTGTTCACCTTGAATATTATAAGAAACTTCAATCCGTCCTTGGGTATTTAATATTTAAACCTAAAACACGGCAGCATCCGTATTGTGCAACATCCATCATTCTAACAATGATATATTGAGAACGAAAACAGATATATGGATGATGATGGTAGGTTCTTGTAGACATTTTTGTCCTATTTCATATAAGCTATGGTTATATATATATTGGGATTTGCTTATCCTTTTACCAAACGTACTAACATAGCCAGCACATGAATTGCCAAGATAATATTATGCGCTGGTATCATAGATCAATTTGCTCAATATGGTATTATTTACATCGTACATACACCAGTTATGGTGTTAATTGCACGTATGTTAAACTCGGCGAAATGTTTTGTCGATTACAAATTCTAAAAATAGTTATCGCTAAAGAGTAATGTTGATTCATGTTACGTATTTAAACAAACACCCAGCATGATTGGGCACATGCATCGTTAATGCGTGATGTAGGCACGGCGACATTATAAGCAGTCAACGAAAGACATCCGAATATAAGCCAATTCCTGGACGTGACATGTCTTAGTTCAGACGGTATAAGTATATTGACAGGTGTAACGGCCGGGTTTGCGTGTGTTCGTGCGACGGTTCATCACAATGTGATGAACACAGCCATTCGCAATATGGGACAAGCTTATGCCAATAAGCCTGTTCACTGTTGTTGAGTGCAACGGATTGTGGGTAATTAAGAAGGTAGGTACAAGGCCTACATACAATAATTACACACTAAATAATGACTATATATAATAGGATACGTCCATGTTCTGTAAAAAAATGGAATAAGGGAATAAGGGAATATGGGAATCCTTTCACGTCATTTGCATGCTACAAACGGAAACCCATACTGTTTACCTCCTTCATCCTATTGACATATATTTTGGGCCTATATTGTATTAACCATATATACTAGGTCTACAGTGTCTTCTGAGTATAACGTTAGGCTAGCGTTGGCAATCCTAACATCATTCTAAGGAGGTCGAAGGAGGTGGTAAAACAATGTAGCAATACTGTAGCACAATCCAATACCTGACAAACCACATGAAACCCCAAAGGAGAGATAAAGGGGAAAAAAGAGGAAGCCCCATCTCCCAATCCCTAGTCTCCCACAGGTAATTGGCCATAGCATGTAATACCAACATCAGATGATTACCAGCGAGTTTGCGTGCTAAAATTCGGCATACTAAACTTGAGTTTATTAGGTAATGTATTGGCAAACCCATAACATCCACCCAAACACAGAATCCCTTAAAGCCAATATTGCAGTTCACCATAGACCAAGAATACCCGTGCATGGTTCTATCCAATGACATTAAGTCCTTCAGTTGCAGCATTCATCATAGAACATAGATTTTAATTGAACAGAAACTACTTTAGTTTTAAGAATTTAGTCTTAAATTTTGTAAGACTAAATTCCTAAGTAGTTTTTTTTTTTACAGCAAATAGGCCTATGATTTGTTGAATTACGGGTAACACAAGGGACAACCGGACAAACGTATGTCAATCACAAATCACGAAGACTGAGCGTGCTTTAAGAATGGATGACCATAAAATTGATACTTACATCCATTCGTTCGTTTGTTCCATCCTAACTTCAAATAACTGAGGTAATCTGCCACATGGACAAATATAATAAACTGGGTTGAAATGTGTTCGTATGTACGTTCGTTCCTTAATTCTACCATCCATCCATCAATTAATTCCTTCCTTCCGTCCGTCCTTCGTTCGTTCGTTCTTTCACCCGTTCTCTCATTTATTCAATCATTCCTTCGTCTGTTCGTCCGTCCGCTCGTTCGCTCATCCATGTATTCATGTATTCATGTACTCAGTCATTCAACTTAAAGAAAAAAAATGTATTCAGAACATCTCGACAGAATTTATGTTTACATCTGGTTGTTGCCTTGGCGATATACGAGTTAGCAAAACTTCACATTTAAAAGACAACAACAGATAAGTATAACGACCACTACTGAAAATTATCCAGCATATTGCACAGGAGCAGTAAAACGGTCGGTTAACATAATAAGAAACACATTCTTTTGTTTCCTATTAAAACCCAAAATTGAGAGGTTTGTGAAGCGATTTCGTTTAATGATTGATCGTGGGGTTTTCTGTGTAAGCCAATACGAAGAAATAATATTACCTTGTTTAAGCGGATTCAAGATGGATCGGAACAGGAGGGGATTGTGTTACGGGTTTCTCTATCAAGATATATCGGTGTAATGTTTCCTTGAGAATAAAGTTCATTCAGAACAGTTACTTTCTGCCAAAAGAAAAAAGAAAAAAAAAAGAGTTTTAAAAGAATAGTCCAGAGACATATGAAACTTTTAAATTTAAATTTTAATGAAATATTGGTATTGGTAATATTAGGCTTTCCGTATATAATATAAAATATTTGATTTCACTATTGAACATGCAAGTATCAGGTCATGTGACATCACAAGTTTCTTTGATATAGTTTTGAACGCAGTGGATGCGATATACATTGTCATTTCTGGATAAGGGTGGAAAACGTACAAAATCCTTCTTTTCGGGCAGGTTTCCAGAAATGACAAAGTATTTCCAGACCCGATTTTAGTTTTAAAAATACCAGGACGTTGTTAAAGCGCAGTGTTAACAGCATTAGTCAATTACTTATTAGACGGTTTATTAAAAGAATAAACTTAGAAACAAAATTCTGAGTACGGCAGTGTATAGAAAAAATCAAAAAAATCTGAGTACGGCAGTGAATAATATATGTGCAAATCTTTGGCTCATATTCAAAACACCGACACTCGGTCCGTAGATCCGTTACCGTAAAAACTTTTTTTAAGGATTTGAGCAATTATTTTGTATATGAACGTATTATGTTATTTTTAAATGCTGGGTAGGTAAAATTTTTATAATTGAATTAAATAAAATAAAAAATTAAAGTGTAAATGGTCATGAATTAATGTAACAATGACATCTTCAAAATTAAGTACACATTCAAGGACAAGTGGATTGCCAAAATTATTAGTAAAGTTTTAAATTAAACAACATATGTCGTTTACTTTGCAACAATACATGACAGGTACGCTACAGCACAATTTGCTGTACACAACGCCAAACGCCAATCCGCATGCTGTTGTATTTTATTTGAATAATTCTGCATATATAATCTATATGGTTGTCACATAGTCCATTCTGCGATCATTTGTATATGTTCCGTTGTTCCTATGGAAACCGCGCTATCCTTTGTCAAGTTTGTTTATACCTCGAATTACGAAGAGGATATCGTGAATTTGTCTTTCACATAAATCTTGGCAATTTATTCTTGGCTCGGCAGTTCAATCTCACCCAGTTCATAAAAATGTCAATGTTTAGTTCAAGAATTGCAGTTATTTAGATTTTGCGATTCGTCTTCAGCGTGTACGTTTGTTCCTTTATCTTCATAAAAATGCGATAAAAACTCGAGTACCCTTGACGGGAAGTTAGCATCGTGTAACTGATACACTTATTATACAACTATAACTGATACAATTGTTAATTGTAGAAGTGTGTTCTCGTTCCTACTTAGCACTGTTTCAACATATGCCAGAGTAGCAGAGTTCTGGTCGTCCAGAATCATATTTTATACATGTGCTAAATCTTCAACTTTGTGTCGAGATTGCGAAATATGAGGGCACTATAAACAATGATAATAACATGAGCATGAAAAATCGGGGATATTTTAAAGAATTTTGCTCCGCACCCCGATTCAGAAGCATTTTGTTTCAGAAATTGAAGTATTGGATATTATTTTACATAAGATGGGGGTGGGAGGGGGGGGGGTTAGAGGGGACTGAGCTTCCCCCTTTCCAGAACCGAAATAGCTACATTTTCATATCATATATTAATATTAATATGGGGAGAACAGAAGACAAGATTATGTTATCGAATGTACACAATATTCATTAAAATACGTTCATATATTTATTTGATTGTTAAGGACTATGACAATTACCTCACCCTACCATACCATTACGAAAAACTAATAGCTTAAACGCATTTTGAGCAATTTTAAAATTTTGACTGATAAACTTTACATTTTTTTTTATACTGAAGGGGGGGGGGGGGTTAAACCCCTCAATCCCTGTATTCACGGCCTGTTATATCTATCTGTGTTTTGTGTAGTTCATCATTGACATAGTAACAGTCACAAACACTTACCTTCTAAAAAAAAAACTTTGCAATACATCGCTATTTGGCGTCTCTTTTGTTCGCTTTTCTCTAATTCAATTTTCTCGGCTAATTCATTTACCTTTAAAGCTAAGCTAACGAGCGTGACCTTTCTTAGAGTCCCACAGGCCCGTATCGTAACATAATCCTGAAATTTGAGTAGGTTATGCCAATCTAAAAAAATATTCATAGGGAATGTTATAAAGGATACAGGCAGGCCAAAAGTTCATTTAATTACCGAATAAGGTCGATTTTGTTTTATTAAGTTGTTCTCTATATACCAAACAGCAATATCATCACATACACTGGAAATACTTTGGTCCAGTTTGTGTTCCAGGAAGGGCGCGGATTGGCTCGATTTTCGGCCGTTTCCAGATTGGGTAAGGTACTGTATGTCCAGATGTACCGTACTCAATGTAAGAAGAACAGAGACATGTTTGTGTGTCTAGGAAGAATCGATAAACTCGAGAAGGAATTTGCTCAAGAATATTCTGGCACCGCCATTGGCGGATTAAAAGTTAAATGTCTTTCTTCCTTCGTTGACGATGCTGACAATAACAGTGATGACAAAGAAAAACAATACTTTGAAGGGTTAAATTTAACTTTAAAAATTTCAATGAGAGCTCTATTTTGTGTCTCAATCATTTTATTTGTAAAAACGGGGAGGGGGGGCACCCTCCCCGTTTTTACCATACACAATTTCAGCCAATGAAGAAATTTTGCCCCACCCCAGACCTTCACGTATGGCCCCGCCACTGACCATCGTCTGACCATCGTCTGTGTCAGATATTACTGCTGGTTATGACCATGTGACACATGATAAGTTAGTATGTTGTGATACGGAGAAGAAGTACGGCAAATATGGCGTTCAATATTTTTGAAATAATTTTGCAATGATGTAACGAAATAACCCGTAGAAGATTAATTTTTAATTCCCATTCTGAGGTTGACTATAATACCGATGCATTAATGTGTGTTATGTGCTCCTGTGAGATCAAACCAGGGGTGGCGTAATGGTGGGAGTACTGCACCTCAACCACATCCCATACCCCCACCACCACGGGAGCGGAGCGGAAAAAAAATTACCCCGAAGAGATTCCGCACATTACAGTTTCTCACTGACTATATGTTGATTTAAGATGCTTATTACACCAATATTACAGATAGTTTAGGGGCAGGTTTACGTTGCACGGGGTCCCAAAGGCCCATGGGATTGCCGGGCCCTGAATTACACCAGATTAAGTGGTCTTCCTATTTATGCCATTTCCATTCTTTGGGGACGTGGGCCCTATAGGTCACGGTCTTTTTTGGCCACCCTCTAAATACGGCCCTGTCGGTGGTGTTGCTCTTCAATCTCACTGACCTCTTTAAATATACCGGTATTATGGAGGCTATGAAGTCATCTTGACCTGCCAGGTTATTTCAGCGAATTTCCCAACAAATATTCACTATCACGGTGTCATTCAGATATATGTGGGATCAATTTTTAATTGGCAATTTCGTGGAAGCTATCGAGAGGAAAATTGCATTCAATGATTTCTTTGTCGGGAAATGTTCCTCAGATTACAGAATATCACAGTAGGTAGAACTTGGATCTTGGTCTTTAAGGTACTCTTAAGTGGTGCAGATATATGAAATAATTATGGGTTTTGCGGTAACATTACCAAATTTTGTGTGTTTGATGACTACTATAATAAAAAATAGGATATAGTGCCAAGCTATTTTTTTGTAATCAATCATGACACGTTTATAGTCCCCTAAGAACTTTTAAGTTATTTGGGTAAATCAGTGGTATAACTTATATTACATATGGTCATAAAATATTGCGAAAAATAAAGATTCACATTTAATGGTACATTGAACAGTTCAAGTACATTCTAGAAAATACCGGTTATGTTTACTATTGCTCGATGAACATTAGACAATCGACCTTTTGCCCTCAGTCACTATATGTCAATGAATAGAACCGGAAATTTCGCGAATGTACAAAATTCTTCAGGAGTGTTCTACAGATGTCATTCACCTTTATATAGAAAGTTATGTCGTATCAGATCTAGTACGTAATATAAGTTGCTGGAATCTTTTAACTGGGTATAAATAAGCTGAATGAAAGTACGATCGGGGCTTCTTAGAAAGACGTGATATACGGTGTTACGGGTTTTCAATAGGTACTACGGTGTTTTGAATAACATAAAAGATCAGTACAAAAGGCTACGTATTTTTTGTGATTATCAAAACGGAGAAGGCAGACAGCTTTATATAGCAGGTGTAGATACGGTTGGACTAAATAATTTGAAGAAGTCAGTATTTTGGTAAATGCAGCTCTAGATTTGTATCCTGGCCTCTGGCAGAAGATTTTGTGTTCGCCAGTAAGTGCGAAAATGCCTAAGGGGTCTTTCGTGAATGTTCGTACGTTAAACTGGGCGCGGGCGCGAGAATAACTGTAAGCCGTCGTTTTGGATCTGTAGTACTCCCAGAGGAGGAGTTTAAGATTATTGTTGTAGCGCAGTTCTCATGTGGACGCTGTAGGTCGACGACATCTGGAGATAATTCGTCGGAAGCGAGTACCACTGGGACTTGAAATCCGATTGGGTATTGTTTCGTAAGATTTAAGCTCTCTATTTTATTAATAATATTGTTGTATAATTGTAAACTTTTGAGTGTTGATTCTGAAATAACCCGAACGGCCAATAATCTGAAATACAGTATACATAGCAATATTTTTTTTTTAAATTTAAAAAGATTGTTTGGTAACTTTCTTGCCTAATCTGCTTACTGTGTAATTCGGGAAAGGTGAATCGACCATGGATTTGATCCGTACAACACAAATCTAAAATGGCCGCCGCCTGCATTGGAAAGTTTAATAATTGACCTATCCGTGTGAATAGTTTAGATGAAAACATGTATCTCTTTTAAGGGCGTCACCAGTTAATTGAAATAACATACATAACATAAGATGGGACACAAAATGATCGTTGGTTGAATTACGACAATGTATGAAATGTCATCTACCCGGTTCCCAACCAATAGACATAAAAGCATGATTTAGGTACTATTGTACATTGTTCTGACACAACAAACAGTTTGTAACTTGCTCTCATACCAAAACAACATTTAGTTGGAGTCGTTGTGATCGCAGTTACATCTCCCCAGAACACCGGTCAAGTCCACATGTTCAAAACCCAGAATACGTATCATGAATAGCGTTCAAAAACACATAAAAAACATAAAAACACCATCTTGAACATCGATCCGGAAACCATTTGTAGAACATGTTTTTCAAAACCCTTGCACAAGAACATCTGCTTCGATCACCTACCCTTGTTTAGAAAGATTACCTACCAAGACCCCCTTTTAAGACCCATGTCCGGACAGAAAACCCTTCCGAACACCTCTCCAGAATACCTTTCAGAACAACTGTACAGAACACCTGCTCGGATCTCCTACCCAGTCCTCTTGTTCCTAACAGCTCTCCAGAAGAATAAACCAGAACACCTGTCTACAATAACTGTCAATACCCCGTTTTCAAAAATCCATGTCCAGACCAACTTTCAGAACACATGTCCAGAGCAATTATTCTGAACAATAGACCAGTACACCTGGCAAATTTACCTATCAAGATTCACTTTTCCAAACACATGTTCAGATTACAACACCTGTCCAGAACACCTGCCCAGAACATCTGCTCAGAACAACTGTTCAGAACACATATCCAGAACAGTTATTCTGAACAACAGACCAGTGTACCTGACTAGATTACCTATCAAGATTTCCAAACACATGTTCAGACAGAACACCTGCCCAGACCAATTTTCAGAGCACATACGTAGAGCATCCGTCCTGCCTTCCCCACTCTATCAACTTGGCACTAAATGCCAATAACCTTAGTATTGGCAGGCGAATAATGACTTGCCCTAGGGCGCCGTTTTGCCGTTTTTGGGTGGGGCGGCGGTTTTCTTCATTATATCACGTTTGTTGCAAAATATTAAAAAATTGTTAATTAATCCATCGTTTTCTTAACAAATAATATTCTCTCAAAAAACAAATCAATATATAAATTTTTGTGCCATATCATTCTAAAAGAAAGAACATAAATGCTCAAATTAAACATTGCAGTTGGCAAAAAAACAAATGTAATTAGCAATTTTCTTTCATCGAAGACATTAATTGATACTATAATGACGATACCATACACTGTTAATGTCTGTACAACTACAAAGAAAAAATATAAGTGTTGTCAATTAGTTTTAAAAATTTGACAGCACTATTTTTGTATTTCTTTTGTATTTCTTTATTTTTTTCTCTGTACTTATACAACATTTTAC
>JAODFY010274636.1:0-14571 GCA_027580055.1 Paracaudina chilensis | reverse complement strand
AATGAAGTGAACTTAAAGCCCTTGTGGGCTTGACAAGAGTACACTGTCTCCCTGGAAACATAACAAAAGACTTAATTAGCTCTCTTAATTATATTGACTGACCCACGTAAAATTTAATCCACTCCTCATGACGACCCAAACCCTGATTAACACAGCTTGTAAATTTCTCAATGTTGTTTGCTTGAACGCCGTCGTTTGCTTAATATATCGTATATATATGCCTACCTTCTCTTCAAGTACAGTCAAAAATATAAAAAAAATATCCTGCGCTGTCGTACCGCCAATCAACCTGGTTCACGTGAACTATGTGTTTTTCAAGGTTGCAGCCACTTCTATATTACCACACATATTCTGAAACTCATGGTCTTAGATGCACATATCCATACCAATATATACACGTTTTAGGTATATGTCAAATAAAAGAATTGCACTTTTGTGCGCAGCGGTATGTCTATGTTTCGAAGACGAACATGTAATTATCATGTTGGTCTCTCATAAGTGTTACATGAGCGTTAAGTTTATCCTAATAATAATGAAGAGTGGCAGGCCCGTACCCAGAGGAGTTCAGGGAGCAACGTCCTTTTCTTTTCTTTTTTTGGTGAAGAAGACTATACATTGCCTTTATGAAATGGTAATATTATCGATGCAGTACTAACTTCGACGAGTGTTATGAACGAAGAAGGCATGTACCCGGTGTCAACGCGTAAAGTGCTGCTGTTAAAAGTGTCACTTACAATAAGTTGCATAGGCCTATTATGCAGTTTGCTCAGAGAATAAGTACCGGAAAAACGGAATAAGTATAACTAATTAAATTAAATATGTTGCAACGGGTTGAAACAGTGATCAAATATAAATTAATTCCAGAATAAACACCAGTGGTGGCCTCTTATTAGGCACTATTCTAAGTAAGGATATAGCATTGCAAATAACGTCGACACGTGTTGGGGGACAACTTCATTTTCAGCATGTTGGTAATGGAAGACACTTGGTAATCTTTAATTGCTAGAGGTCAAATGTAAAACCCTTGCTGGCTTTTTATATTCTGCAGTTGCAAAGGATAGAACTGGTGAAAAGATTGAATCCGCTGGGATACAAACTCGGTACGTTTCGTCCTTGAGTGCGAATGCTCTGCATGCAAGAAAGACACACGGGAGAACAATATTTCTTTCATAAGATGAAGAGTGGCAGGCCCGTACCCAGAGGAATTCAGGGAGCAACGTCCTTTTTTTTTTTTTTTTTTGGTGAAGAAGACTATAAATTGCCTTTATGAAATGGCCCCAGGACAGTATTTTGGCTCCCTGAGCAATATTTGGCCCTCTTTGGATAACTAACTTGGCTACAACACTGAACAGTTGGCATTTGGGTGAGGGGTATAGCGTCTGTACTCTGAAGTGAAACGTACCTTAAAATTAAGGTCGCCCTCAAGTTGACGCCAGACAAGGCCTAAGCCTCAGTCCAAGGACTACAATATTGTGATGACTAGCTCAATTTGGGGCAAATTTAGATTACTGTTTTTATTTTATATATATATAGTATACATAAGATATGTTCCTTATACTTGCTAAACCGTAAATGTGCTTCTCATTTTTTCAGGTACATTTCAAACGACTTATATATTTTACTGAAGATGTCCTGATCACGTGCCACAGGTACAAAAACCTTATCCGTATTCTTCGATGAAAAATTGCTGATCTAGTATTTTTGTTCCTATAGCCTTACGAGTTGCGATACAAAAAAGAGACAATTCACATTTGTCAGGAGTTCCCTTAATGCCAAACGAGATGGCGAGCTAAATTATCTTACTATGCCGACATGATGTTAAATATGTCGACTTGTCAAGATAAATTATCTCACCATGACGAAATAATGTTAAACCATGATAAAATGGTAAGGTTTTATCTAGACATTTCGATGTCGAGATACATTTTCATTGATAGCTTGACTTTCAAGTCTTCCAAATCCGGAATACTTTGTGACGTTATGCAAAGTAATATATTATACATAAAATAAATGTACTAGCTTTATAACGCGCCCATATCCATCAGACATTTACATGCACACTCACGTGTGTAGAGCCCTCGTTCAACCAGAATCATACTTTTCCCCCGGGTGATATTGAATAGTTAGCTGCCAAAACCTGGCGCTGGAACAAGTTATCTCCAAGGTACCAAAATCAAGTTAGGGTTCCAAAAAGTTTTCGACCTCTACGGGGTAAGAAGAATGATCTGTAAAAACCAAAAAAACATGATCACATGATTTGATTCCAACCATTTGGCATATTTGTCCTAGAAAAAAAATACGCGCTCCTGACGCTATTTGGGCTTTTTTAAGCTGTAATGCAGTGGTTCCCATCCCGGGGTACGCGTACCCCTCGGGGGTACAAAACTGTGATACGGTGAACAAAACAATAGAGTACTAAAAGGTGTATTTTTGCGTTCCATAGAATTTTCTCTTAAAATATGGCAACATAAAATTAGGGGATACGTCAGGGAGCACCTGAAATGTTAAGGTTGGGAACCACTGCTGTAAATGAAATCAGTAAAGGGTAAACTTTGAAGAATATATTTCATTCAACAAAGAAAAAAATGTATTCAATATTCATGTGAAAAAGCGAAATCGCGAAATAAACTGAAAAGTGACAACGGAAATTCAAGGGAGATTAAAAGCTGAAATATTTCGCATAGGGGTGGGGTGAGGTTAATACATATTGAAAGTTTGCTTGTCACAATTACGGCATGTATTTATAAAATAAACCTTGGGGTGAATGGTCCATGGGTTTCCAATCCTGGGAGGACAGGGGACATACCGTCTATTTTTCATTCCATTTCTCCCATTTCCTTTTTAATTTTGACACAGTATACTTTTGGTTACTTTGGAGCAACACCACCATCCCACACCCCACACCCACACAAAATAGTTAATATATAGATAAACAATTGGTTTTAATGACAAATAAATTGGTTGTGCCAAGTCACGTGTCCCGTGAGCCATTTCTTTGTACTTTAAACCATTCTTAAGATTAATTCTGACATAATGTGATGAGTTTAGTACGGATAAATTATGCGCAAAACGTGTTAGTGACGTAACATACCCCTCTATATAAGTATTTCCTGGACTATTAAGAACAGATCATCTTTGCAGTACTGATTATGTTCAAATTATTCGCACCACAACCAAGTCTCTAAGCATGCGCAGTTAATTGGGTATTTGCCCTCTTCTGGTAGAGTGCCATAGAGTGTGATGGCTCATCAAACTTTGAGGCCGGCAGCAGGGGCGCTAGTGAACTGGCGCCGACGGATCCAAATATGCGTGATTTCCAGGGGCGGATTTCAAGTGGCGAAGCCCCCGATGTGACTGATCGGGTAGCGAAACTTTCATAAGGCAAGCGATTAGAAGGAAAATGCAAGATTGATTAGACCGCAGTTTCCGGACGAGAATGGGGATGGAGAAATTGCACAACAATGGAACATGACATAGCATCGTACGTTAGTAATTCCTACCTCGTAAGGAGATCACCGTGAACAATTTTGTTTTGTTTTTTCATGAAAGTTTGGTTTCATGAAGCCATTGGAACGAGTACCGATATTGAACAATATATTGTAAGTTACAATATAGGTTCTATATATTCAGTTCTTTGCAGATATTTTTTGAATGTTAGTCCTAGATGTCTGTCTATGCACCTGGCTAAATGTTCATGGCTCTAACCACTAAACAGATTGCATACTGTCTTAATGCTACCTTTGGTAACACTGCTAAACAAAATCCCATAATAAAAACATAGCGTAACTGAATCTTGTCGCGTTTCACACTCTCAGCTAAGCAGTACTTAGTTCCGTCTGTTTGTTGTGTATGTTTGTCATTGCGTTCTTGGCCCCAAATGGTTGATTTTGCTTGATTGGAAAATCAATCTGGATGTTCCCGAAGTAATTTTTCAATTTTGAATATTCCGAACATTGAGGCAGTCATCGGCTGCACTGTTTAACTATTCCACTGATTAATGTTCGGCTCTGTCAATAACGAAGATTACTTTCCTCGTTCGCCGCTATGTTAAGAGGGCGTCTACGGGCCTTGAAGAGGTTCACATAAATGAAGGCAAGACTGCAATAAGAGAATTCTAAAAAAATGAGCGGGGATAACTTCCTAATCACCTCCCAGAGCAGAATATCTTAATGATTCCTTTAGGGAACATTTCTAAAAAAAAAAAAAACATATTAGTTATTAATAGAGTAATTATAATAATATATAAGGTTTCTCAAGGTCTTGACGTCTGATTCTAGTTTTTTTTCGTACTTTAGCTTAAGGAGCATTTCTTGTAGCCGAATACCTGATTTTGTATTGCCTCATGATGACGAAGGCAGTGGCGGCACCAGTCTGGAAATAAGGAAAAGTGAAGGGAACTAAATTTTTAGGGGCAATATTTCTTGTGGGTTGAAACTTTTGTATGATGAAAACCAAATCTACACATTCTACACAAGTTATTTCTACGCAAACTGGTGCTTTCATTTTGATTTGTTAATGTAATTGGATCATCATTGCCCCAGCATAATTATTTTGACAATAAAAAAGCGTCTGCGGATCTTAAGTGTTTGTTATGGACGGCAAAACTATAGCACTGAAGATCTATACCGATTCTAAGCATAGTGGTAAGACTAAAGGATAACTCCAAAACTTATTCGCCGATCGTTTTTCAAATATGGGGCGAACAATGTAATGTCGAGTTGACATTAAAAAAACTCAATGAGAATATAATAAGTATATAATAAGTAACTACAGTAGATGACAATTTAGAATAGTTAAAGTATATAACCGGCGACCATCCTCCACGACCACTGTTGTTACTGTGGATCTGTGCATGGTACTATCGTTACTATGGTTAGGACACATCTTGTATCATGGGATATAAAACATCCTCTGTTGTTATTGTGGACGCATATATCATATGATACAAGATATTTCTTCACATCTGTAACTACGGCGGGTGGCAATTTAGAATGGTTGGGATATACATTGTACCTTGTGATATAAACATCCACTGTCGTTACTGTGGATGAATATATCCCAGGATATCAGATATAGCTTCACCACTGTACCTAAAGTGGATATCAAAACGAAAATCTAGAGTAATAGTAGTGGTTCGTGGAGGAAAATCGGCTGCCCCAAAATGGATTTCACCAGCTTCCCTATAAACTTCGTGAATATATAAAACAACGTATTCATGATCTGATAACAACGACTGGGTTGACCAGTTTAACATTGTGCGAGTACATTCGAGCGACACATGCTTGTATATAATGCTAATCATCGTGTTCTAAAGGAAGAGATTGCCATTTACATTTCAATGTTGCCCTTCGGGGCCTCGCTGAGACCACTTATCCACTACGCGAGGCGGGCTAAAGGTTGAAAAATACAATTATTCGCCAACAAATTAATCATCTTCAACATGTAAGACTGTCAGCAACTTCAGCATTTAGATATGGCTCACGAGGCTGCATTTATAGGAATGTTCATGTACAGGTAATAAGATCTTTCGGAAAACCATATTGTGTGAAATTAGTTTTAAAGGTGGGGGCGCGTAGCAAATTTACGTGACTTCCGTGTTTCACGCAAAACTCACAGATTCAACAGTTAATGCACATAAGAATACACATTCTGGTTGTAGTGTGTATACGTTGATACAACATAGAAACATTCGATGAACGTGTTTGAGATTGTACAAATGAACCTCGTTGAAATGTTACTTTGGCAGGTAATGTCTTTTATATTCACTAAACCTTTAGTAAAATGTACCTATTTCGGTACCCTTCTACCAGCTAATTTACCGTAAAATGTACAAAACATTTCTTCTCCGGTGCAGTACAACAATTATTAACGGATAAAAGGACATATTATTTTAGGCATGTGTTTATCAGAGACTGTAGCGATAATTTGAGAGATAAAAACAAATAAATGAAAAATAGCCAGTGGCTATATAACAAATTGCTCACCAAATTTAAAAGGGAAGTAAACGGAGAAAACAGCAAGGTAAAAAATTAATCCGAGAAATTGTATAACAGCTTTCCTTCAAAGGTTGCCAGAAGACGGAGATTTTATATATAATTAGGCATGATGGATACATGACCGATGAAAATGGGTTTGCTAGCAGCGGTAGTTTTTATCTGTTAATTAATTTAGTAAACGGACAAAACGGTGACAGAGTAGAGTTGCGTAGGGGTATATTGGTTGCACCTCATAGGATTGAAGTTAAATGGTTGTTTGAAACAGGTGCGCTGGTTCTAAAGCAGATATTCGTATGGTTACATAATCAGTTCATAATTAATATGTATTTTTAGTAGAATAGTTAACCTTCATCGCTGGTTGAATTCGAATGGCTATACCGCTAAACAAAATTAGAGCTTAGGGATGTGTGAGGGACGTTATTGTCGTTGTTGTTGTTTCAGCGTGGTGAGTATTTCACATCACCTTCGCGCATCAACTCACAGGTTGATGACATTTAAATTATTTGTGGACAACTTGTGGACAGCAATTCGTAGCAAAAAACGAAAAACAAAACTGACACCGTGACGCCAAGGGAAGACATGTCTGGGCAGCCATGGAAAAGCCATGATGTTGGCACGGTGGCAATTAACTGCTAACATTAGAAGGCCAGGAGAGTGTCAACACGATAATGACTAAATTGTACCAACTTCGGGCCGACTGTGGCTCAGCGGCTGACCGATGCAGACGGCGAACCGCTAGGCAAATCGTCGATGAACCTCGGACGATGTCACCAGCGGCCCAGTTCTTCATGAGAATGACAAACTGCGTGATTAGCATGAAGTATTGTGCAGCATCCAGACAAAGCGATAACTATAATGAACTACCAGCTAGTAAATTCTAAATAATGCGGTACGAACTGTTTCATAAATGCCGTGTTTCGTATCAGCATGTCGCCGCGAGCTCTGCAACAGCAATTTGGGTTCCTCTGTGTGTATAAGCCGATATGTTTAGGCCAGTATATCACACCCTGTGTCAGCATGTTAGGGTTTTGTATCAGTATTTTAGGTCCCGCGATCAGCATATCACGGTGTATAGTATGCCTACCAAAAATTGTATGTAAAGCGGTACGAATTATTTCCTCAATACCACGTTTCATATCAGCATGCACCTTGGATCTGTATCAGTTAGTTAGGTTCAAAACGGCGACTAATTTTTCCCCAAACCGAAGGAAAGAAAATGTCCTCCGAAAACGATCTCCCTCTAGTTGTCATACCACGTTTAACATTAGGCATGGACATCTAAATCAGATGAATACGATGTTTTAATCAGGTCAAGTCTCAGCGTGTTTTTCGGGGTATTCGCTTACACTGTTGTTCTGGTTAAATAGAACGTAGAAAACCTGGCGACCCATTAGCCGCTGTCCCTGAAGGCAATTCAAGAGTTTTCCCAAGGGGACGGGTTAAGTGTTTTGAAAAGTGATTGACTTTTCCTACACCCAGAATTGCTTCTTAAAGAAAATAAACGGTCATCCACATCGACTCGTAAGAGGCTTTCCCTTGACGGGCATCTAAATCGCCACATAAGTGCTGCTGGTCTATAATAATTACCAAGGGATTGGTATCGTTTATTGCCACCGGGAAGAGATGGAA
Organism: Paracaudina chilensis; assembly: GCA_027580055.1. Taxonomy (NCBI): domain Eukaryota; kingdom Metazoa; phylum Echinodermata; class Holothuroidea; order Molpadida; family Caudinidae; genus Paracaudina; species Paracaudina chilensis. Next base: position 6,946 of record JAODFY010274636.1, on the reverse strand, counting down.
AGGATGTGTGCAATTGCAGATGAGAATGATCACACTCCGGGTAAGTGCGGGAAAATGTCACAGGTTGGCCTTAAATTGACGTTTGTTGTTCTCTTTAGTAACTTGACAAGTGGCACAAGAGTGACAAATTTCACAGATTTCAACCTTACATAATCTTTTTAATCATATTTGTATCCTTTTTACACTCCTCGCTATAGTACAAATCATCCTCTTTAGATTTACATAATGGATGTCTGTGTTTTACAATGGCAGCTGATGACGATTTGTATTTGCTTGAATGGACAATCATAGCAAATGCTTATGTCATTGGCTATGTCAAACCTATAATAGGTCCATTGACTGTTGGGGTAACGGCTGGTTTCTTTGGTATTGGAGGATGTCTTTTCTCAAGAGAGGCATTATCAGAATAAGCAATATCCTTCGACGACAAATCTCTTCAATCACAAAATCACTTATGCCCATTCTGTACAGTAATGTCACTTTCAGTAATAACTGTTCAAGCATTTACCAGGGTTTATAGTTAACGATGTTGTCAACATTATAACACATCACGATGCTTATATAGTGTGATAATGTATGGAAGATTCATAATTTGCAACAAAACTTACCGATTCACTGGAAAGGGGGGGAATAATGTATAAAAAACCCTGATAGGTGATGCCTAGACTGAAGGTCTAGCTCGGCGAAAAAATCGGCGACAAAATGCAACACTACTACAGTCATGGCCTAATTTCTTCGCAAATAAGGCATTTTACGACGTGAAAGATCCAAAGAGTGTTTTAATCATAACTAACAAGGAAAACGAATGGTAAATCTTTTGGTTATAGAAGGGTAATTATCAGAGCTCAAACCATGAGTATTGTTTTTAATATTATACGACAACAAGTGCATAGCTCTAATGCCGATAACAGTAAGGTATTCCTCGTAATGGACTTAGTGCCCGTGAAACCTGGTAACATATAGCTACCCGATAACTGCTATGAAACGTGACGTAAACAATTCATTGTTGAACAAACAAAACTATCTGTAATTTGCACACAAATTGTGGACCATTTCAACCTATATATATATAGCCGTGTGTCAACCTATAATCGATTGTCTGGTGTAACGCAGTTACCGGGAACTCGGCACCGGGAACATCCTCATGCACGCCAAAAACAAATACCCTTTGCAGCTGGTTGGTCGTGTTTCCAGGGGTGCATTTCTCTGTACCCTCAACACCAACCAACCCCCACCCCAGGCACAACCATTGTTTTATAAAGCTAGGGTTCACTTCGCTCCAATGTTCTGTATCAAATATATATTTATCGTTGTATAAGAAAATCAAACGACTGATAGTTTCCTTATGGTGTGAATTTTTCAGCGTGCTCTGCACATGCTATATGTATATATACCTTGTCTAAAATTCGGTGAATTCGCTTCTGTTTCATATGTGGATTGAGCTAAACATGACCAAAATCATTATATCAATGCCGACGTATTTTTGCTGTTTTTCTGAAGAAAAAAGATTTACTGTTGTAATTAGTGCTACTTAATTACCCGGTATACCACATTCATTTGTATATGACACAATCTGGCGAAACCTTAAAAATCCGTATAAACGGTTCCTGTATTTTATCTTGTGAAATTCTGGATCTGCCCCTGTCATGTGATAACGAGACGTTTTCGCATCTCATTTAATGTACACCACCCCCGTGCACCCTCCCTTGTACTTTATTTCCGTGTATACAACTCGATACGAGAAATAACAGATGAGTCGATATGAGTCAAGTCCATGTATATTACATTGCGCAACTGCAAACTTCATAGGACTCAACACTTTACACATGTGAAACTTCACAGCGCTTACTCGACGAATAAATACAGGGATTGTTTCCGCGAATTGTAGACTGAGTTATTTGTTTGATTAAATTTCTGGAACTGTTTGTGTATGCCTAAATAAAAGAAAAAATGCGCGTATAACTCATCAGTAACCTCTAGCGCGGGAACTAATTGACAAACGCAAAGTAACACCTCTAAACTCGAACTGCCGCAATCTGTTAAATGTGGGTGGAATGCATGTAGGGAACTGATGACGGTGATTTATGTCCAACGAGGACGCAACCCTCAAATGAATTATCAGAGGTGAAGGCCTATATACGAAGCGATGGGTTTATAGATGGCAATCGGAATGCTTTGTAATAATTGTGGGACTGCGAATTTGGGAAACACCTGAGAGATTTCTGGGTAGAAATATCACATGCAAACAACACAGACGTTACCTACAAAAAAAAACTATATAAACGTCTATTCCACCCACCACTTCAATTTACCGCTATCCTCTAGAAGGACGATGGTCCGCACGGTAGGGCAACAGAACAGAAACCATGCATTCTCCGCCCCAGAAAAAAAAAAGTAATACAATTCTGGCACATAGTCAGACCACCCGGCAAAATGGGTCACCCAACCTCTGTGGTTATATACTTTCGCTGTTTTAGATGCAATGATACAATATACTGCCACCACTCCCGTACCAAATGCGACAGTGTAATTCATAGGTGAGGGACAAGCAGCTTGTTCCCCTATTCGGTGGCTTACTCAATATTTTTTTCTCTTAAAGAAGAACAATGAGAATCAAATTGGTGCCATTTTCAAGGATACACAATTAACCGTACGGTTAAAAATACGGTCTCTTCTATTTTATCCTCCCACCTGAAAAAACTGAAAATGATGTTCGCCCGACTGGCCACAAATCGATGTTATGCCCCAAAACACCACCTTCGAGCATGCCACAAAAAGTACAATCCGCCGTCTTTTAGCGTGATATTTTAATGATTCAGTCTATAATTCGTCATGTAAAACAAATATAACTCAGTAGCGTGCGCGAGATTTCATAGGTGGAATCCAAACGTCTGATTCCCCCGACTGGATTTCTTTTGGGTGGGACTGAGATTTTCGATAAAAAAACGCTTTATGGCACGCACTAACCGCGGGGCCAATCAACAAGTATTGGGTGGAGGCGAAAATGATTGCGTCTTATGTCAAATCGCCTGATGGAAATGTTGTGATGATGTTCTTGTATAATATACAAAAGCGCGAAATGCGCGGAAAAAAAAACTTTGCCAGCCGTCAAAATTAGTTTGACTCTACTTTTCCACAAGCTTCAAAACTACGACCTTGAAGGATAATTTCCCTCTTGAAGGATAATTTGAAACATGAATATGTTTGACCGCCATGAGACATTTGTTCCCCCCTTCTTGTCTTGCAAGCTGAACATTTCTGTCGACTTCAACAGAGCGCCTGTAGCGCGAACATTTTTACCCCTGTGAGAATCGAAATCCCTAATTTTCTCACATGCTGAATTTTGTGGTACGACTAATTTTCGTGAAAATGTTTGCCCGTCGTGAGTGACCTGTTTCCCCCATTTTGTTTTCATAACTTCGACCTTTCAGGCGACAACGCTCATAATGATATATCTGCGCGCGGAGCGCAAACATTTTTACCCCCGATACCGCCGAAAATATGTACCTGCACGCGTAACGCGTTTTCAGCCCCAAATGCCCATTTTACAAAATGTATACAATATTCTGAGCTTGACGCAAAGTGGTGCTATCATTTACAATTTCCAAGCATATTCAACGGTTACAAATCCCCGACTGGCCACAACCAAAAGTGGGGCAGTGCCCCCTCCCTCTTCCCTTGTTTACGCCACTGTGAATACTATACTCGTGCTATCAATTGTATAGCATTATTTTAAGCGTTTTACGGGTTTCGTTCGGCGACAAATTTTATGCATCAACCAGTAGTCTCCACGAAATTATACATTTTAAAAAACAACCAATGTAACGAATGTACGTAATACCAGAGAGCATTTGTATGTACGTAATACCAGAGAGCACTTTTATGTCCATAATACCAGAGAGCATTTTTATGTACGTAATACCAGAGAGCACTTTTATGTACGTAATACCAGAGAGCATTTTTATGCACGTAATACCAGAGAGCACTTTTATGTACGTAATACACGAGAGCATTTTTATATACGTAATACCAGAGAGTATTTTTATGTACGTAATACCAGAAAGCACTTTTATGTACGTAATATCAGAGAGCACTTTTATGTACGTAATACCAGAGAGCATTTTTATGTACATCATTCCAGAGAGCACTTTTATGTACGTAATACCAGAGAGCACTTTTATGTACGTAATTCCAGAGAGTATTTTTTATGTACGTAATACCAGAGAGCATTTTATGTACGTAATGCCAGAGAGCACTTTTATGTACGTAATACCAGAGAGCATTTTATTTTTGTTTTTGCTCTTCTTAAATTAATAATCAAATAGTTTTCTACTGGACTATTCTTTCAATGACTAAGTTAATAATAAAGAAAGAATGTAACAAGTTTCTCTGTAAACTTACACTCATGGCCATGACTCATTTCAGCAGCCATTTTATTAACAGAAACCTTTCAACTCATAACCAAGAAGTTCAATGTGCAAAGTGAGATTCATCTTATATAAATAAGCCAATGTTGTATAAATGTCATCCCTGTAAGACCTATATAAGCTCTCGCAAAGAATGTTAATTAATTTAATTACGAAATTCATGGAACCGTCAACTTATTGCCGCTCAACCATATTTTATTTTAATCTTAACATGACCTATAAGGCGTAAGAATTCATTAACCAGGTGAAGTTTATTTATCAACAAATATCCCTCTTGGCGTTATATCAATCCAACACATCGAAGTGCATAATGTATTCAACGAAGGTTTCTTACTACAATATAATATTTATGGTTTAATTTGAATCGCGTCTGTCTACGATGTAGATCTCTTAAGGCAAGAAGTTTTTGGCGAGAGGGCAGCGGGAATTTATTTTCACATGGTGGGGGAGTGTGGTGGGGAGCTTGTTGATCATATGTGGAAAAATTTACCAAAAATACATATTTTCCCCAAAATCACATTTTCTGGTAATTTCAGCTAAAATGTTTTTTTGTTTTTTTAAATTCACCTTTTTACCAAGATTGAGAATAATCCTTTAAACGGTTTTGTAGCTATGCTCAGTATTTTTTACCAAAAATTTAACCAATTAATATGATTTTTGCCACAGATTTTTAATTTGTTGATAATTTTTGATAAAAGTGTTCAAGCTTTACCTTTTTTGCCACGTTTGCGATTAATCGTTCATACGGTTTTGTAGCAAACACAAAGAATTTTTTTGTCCAAAAAACTGACCAAAAAGATACATTTTCCCCACATTTTTATTTTTTAGCTTATGTTAGCTTTATTAGCTTATGTCCTGGTTTACTGATAATCCGAAAATGAAGTTAATCGGCCATAAGATGTTTGTTTTATGTCCAAATAACTGTATTTTCCCTCAAAATTGAAATTTAATTTGAAAAAAAAAACTTTTTTTTCTCCAAACATCATCATATATGTAAGCTTTTGTCACGTTTTACCTTTCCACCAAATTTGAAAGTAATCGGCCATTCGGTTTTTAAAATATATCCGAAAAACTATCAAAAATTTGACACACACCAGACCATTTTCATGGCAACCGTTGCTATGGTGACAGGCACTAGTGTTTATAGAAATTCCATGGCAAATCAATTACAATTTCTCATCAGCCCCTTCGGGGCGATGAGATAAAAATATGTGTCATGTTCGATTGAAGTATCCTGCAATGATTAGTAACTCCCATGACCATGTATCAACCAAGGGTCAGTCCGCTAGGTAATAAAGAGCAAGCTACGTTCCATTACCATATATCAACCAAGGGTCAGTCAGATATATATTAAAGAGCAGGTTACCTTCCATATCCACTACCATATATCAACCAAGGCTCAGTCCGATGTGTCATAAAGAGCAAGTTACCTTTCATGATTCTACAATCAACCAAGGGTCAGTCAGCTATAGGTAATAAAGAGCAAGTTACCTTTCATGACCCTAAAATCAACTAAGGGTTAGTCAGCTGAAAAGCAAGTTAGTTACCTGCCATGATCATATATCAACTAAGGGTCAGTCAGCTAGGTAATAAAGAGCAAGTTACCTTTCGTGACCCTAAAATCAACTAAGGGTCATTCAGCTGAAAAGCAAGTTAGTTATCTGCCATGATCATATATCAATTAACGGTCAGTCAGCTACGTTATCAAGAGCAACCTAGAGATACCTTTCATGACCAAAAACCATCCAATGGTCAGTCAGCCATGTAATAAAAAACAAGTTACCTTTGATGACCATAAATCAACCAAGGGTCAGTCAGCTAAGGAGCAAGTTACCTTTCGTGAACATATATCAACCATGGGTCAGTCAGGTACAGATCAAGTTACCTGTCATGACCATATATAGTCCAAGGGTCAGTCAGCAATGTAAAAAAAAAGTTACCTTACATGACCATACACCGAACACGGTACAGTCAGCTAGGTAATAAAGAACAAGTTACCATCCGTGACCATACATCGACCAAGCGGCAGACAATCATATATTAAAGATCACGTTACGCCAGGTTTGTCATGGCCTATGTTCATTATAGTCACATAGCCAGTCAACCAGGTAATAACGTCGAGTGTCGAGCATTCAATGGCGTCGCCAAACTTTTCGGTTTGGGGGGCACTGGGGTGGCACAGTTATTTAACAGTGTGTTCACTGGCAGCAGCCGTGTTACTAAGCGGAACGCCACCATCCTAGATCGTTGGAAATGACACTTCCCAGGCCTTGCAAGTTGTTTTAAATTGTTCTGAACATTCTCTATTTTGAGATGTCTTGTTTCGATATGGTCATCAATTAATTTAGTGAAATAGAAAAAATCAGTCCGGAAAGGTACTTTGAAAAATTATCACATAACTTTTATGAGTTTGACGCCGGTATTGATTTTTTCGGCGAATCTTGCGCGTGGAAAATAAGGAAAAGGTTGTCTGGGCTTTCAGCCATGTAACGTATTGAAATGACTGAACTATATGTCAA
>JAODFY010274526.1:0-14577 GCA_027580055.1 Paracaudina chilensis | reverse complement strand
ACAATGAACAAATGCCCTTTCCGAAGCTGGGAAACGCCTTTTCCGGTGATATGAGAGGCTTAATTTTCCAAAATTTTAGTGTACGCTCCGCGCCAACCTATGGTGGCGCTCCGCTTAGAAAGTCTCCTAATAATTAGCCACCCCCTCCAAAAAAAATAATGTCTCTAGAACCGCGCCTGGTATGGGGACTCTGAAGTTTCCCCTAAAATCCAAAAGTCGAATACTGATGCACCAATAAACGGAGAACAATAAGAAAGAATTATCATTTACATTTCCCCCCATTCGTAATCATATTTTCCCGTTCCTGAGCATACGTTTCAAAAACAAACCTGAATAAAAAGCTACAAGATTCCCTGGGATAACGATTATAACGTAACCTGATAATGCTAGGTATATATTGTTTGCGTACCCCATGACAATATAGCATATATAACAATGGAAATCCTCACTTCGATAGTTGTTCAAAGTGAAATGTTTAACAATTGTTCCTTGAGGAGGTGCGACGACTGATATTTGCATGACAATATGCGTAAATACCAAAAGATCCTCCTTTTCTTGTTATGTATATCCAGCAGCGTTATTTCTCATTTTATTCTTACACATGCTATGCGGAACTCTTCATAGCCTAGGCCTAGTGGATCTGTTACTGTATACATACTATTTGGAACTCTTTATTAGCCTAGTGTGCTGTGCCAACTCTATATGCCTTGTGTGCCAAGACTCAGACCTTGAACTATAATCGCATGTCTGCTTGATTCTCGGCGTATACAGCAAAGGAGCAGAATGTTTAGACAATTTTTTATCCTCCACTTATATGTTACATGATTTGTATTATCATTGTTTATTTTCATATTGAGATTAGTGTTCATAGTGGAAATCAATAGACATGAGTTGAAAGAAACAATAAAATATAGGTATATATGAAACACGTGTTATAAAGAAAACTAAAATATAGGTAATATATGAAGCACAAGGAACTCTTTGCGCCGATAAAATCAATCGAGGTTTTAATTACTATATTATGCAGGTTTTATTTTAAAACATACGTTAGGCGCCCTTTCAATACAACACTGATAAGGCCTACCTGTAATGATGAAGGACACCCAATTCATCAACGGACCAGGATAAACATTTCAAATATCATTTTGTAATCGTTTTAAAAGGATTATTTTATTACTATTAACGGATCCGGATAAACATTTCAATCATAAAACTTTCATTTGGAAACCGGAAATTGTCAAAGGATTATTTCTTTTGGATGCTGGTTTTGTGATTCCAGTGATGACCCAAACTAAGGGGTGAGTGAGTTTTATATACGTTTTTAACTTGTCAAGTGTGAAAGAAACTGCTATATATAGCCTATATTACTAGATTGCCGTCGTTTTAGAATTCTCTCGTTGCTTTATTTCATGTGAAAAGTGCAATTCATATATTAGAGCGAGGGGATATGTTTCTTAACTTTGCACGGGTTTTTAACTGCAATAGGTAATATAGGCCTCTCTGAACACATTTGAGTGTTGTGTTGAGTGTTGTATATTTGAGGTTTAACAAAGTAGGCCAGTAGTTTCCTTGGTAACGTCAGATTGCTTAATTAAATATACCGCATTATATCGGGTTGGCAACTTGTGATCAAGACTTGACATTTCATTCAGGATACATTCGTAGAAATATATTTAAACAATTCTGAGATAGATTAAGTTGTAGACTTAGGAAGCAGTTTCTTTCACACTTGTCTGTTCTTAATGGCTACTGGTGATACTTTCATCAAAAGTGCTCGCCCCTTAAAATAAAGTTATTGTGGGAAAACTATTCGGTTGGTTAGCCCTCTACATTCGGAAGGAAAATATACCCTATAAATGAAAGTAAACCACGTAGTCATTTCTTTGCACTATCAGCTTCATACCAGAGACATTATTATCCGATGAGTTTGAAATCGGAAAATTGAGGAATTGGTCGAATTTATATGGGAACAATGAATTACTGCAAAGTAATAACGAACCGTGAAATAATAGTCTATTACAAAAACAATAAATTCCCTCGCACCTTGGAATCGTATCGATAGCTTTAAATATGCTTGTAGCGTTAATTTATGTCGCATTGGTCGTGTAGATTTACCGTTTACTACCATCGGAGCGAACGCATTTAGAGTAATGTGTACTTTGTTTAAATATTAAACGATACTATCTACTCGGATAATTTGTTTACGTACACGGAACCACAGGGAACTATGTACTCGATAATAACACAAATCCCGCACTTGTTCTCGAGTTTCTTCATTTCGTTTCGATAAGACGGCTAACCATACTTGTTAAGAGGTTATGGATTTTTGTTATGTAACCACCATCTCTTTTATTCAGAATATAAATAGTTAATATACGAACTCTAACGGGCTCTTTGTCATTTCTGTAGGTAGATTTGTAAGAATTTACAATGGTGCGTAGAGGGTTATCCAAAAATCGCTTGGTATGACGCTGTGTCTTTCAATATATACACCTTAACCATTAACATATTCGTCCGTGAAATATTGGGACCACCGCTGGTCCCCCACAAAAAAGGGGATATGAAGATCAAAATTCGTATTATTGAATACACTTTTGCAGAAGTGCAAAAAGTACAAAGGTATGTACACATTCCAATTTATTTGTACAACTATATTTAATTCACACAATATCAAATAGATAACCTGATTGATTAGGCCGATCGTTTAGGCTAATTGAAAAACGTATACTTTTTTTTTTTGATGAAGGGGCATAATAGATAGAACAAACACTACTCGCATTACAAACGTTGGTCATTATGTATTTATGTACAATGTTTTCTTTTCCCCTTCTAGAACCCCGAAGGAATGAAGTTCCACCGCATTATAGTTGCCTAAATACCATATCCATGGGTGTAATCTATCATCTGAACTTAAAATCTGCAGTAAAATCGTTTATATTTCAAAAATAAGTCTTATACTGTTACTGTAAGTTGCCTTCATGTCTACTCAAAAAAAGTTTGTCAAACAATGTATTGTATTTGACTATATAATTGCTTAATTTGGGTTAAACCAGCCTTATTAGTCATGAATTACAACATTTACACCGCTACCACATTGACAGAACTAAAAAAAAAACTACAATGTCTAAAAGATGTATTTAAATGATTACTTGTACCGTTACGTCATTAAACGGATTAAAAACTTTATGTTATGTAAACTGTTTATTCTATTGAATAAAGTGTTACAAACAATGCCTTGTATTCTCCTTTGTAGTTATTTCATAGGGTTAAACACCCATACATGCTTGCCACTTAATAATAAATTAAAACATGTTATGTTGTCCACGCAAAACATGTTATGTTGTACACGCATAATAAAAATAAGTTCATCCGCTTTATTTGTTTAAGATTTAAGTACTTCCGCGCTTCAATTACTTGTAAATCCGCAGTCCCTTACTGTGGTGTGAAGTCTTGTTGCAGTGTATAAAATTGTGCATTTCAACATACTTTTTATGTACTTCATGTTACTTCATGTCACTACTGTACCTACGTGATGCAAATTAAATAAATACTTGACATAAAACCCAACCCGGCCTCTGTCATTTCTCATATCATCAAATGTAATAGTGTTATTATATTTCCCTGTACTAATAAATATATGAAATTGAAGCGTTTAAAGTGTTCATTATTTTTTAACTGATACTACGCATAACCTCACGTGAATATGACTAACCTTATATAGTATAACATGTAACGTAATTATGTATATAGTGACATAATAATAAATACTATCGATTAAAATCTTATTTATTTTTTATTTTTCAGGTTAAATGACAAAGATCGTACTAAAGGAGTCTCCAAGCGATGTGCATCCTAACGCTGGCCATGGATTAATGAAATAAAAGTGGATTAATGAAAAAATGTATTTTAAATCAATATATACCAACTGATTTCTTGTAGGTTCCACTTTGGAACGACCCATTTAAATTTGTAAATAAATCGCCGAAACGAAAACACACACGAATCTCTTAGTGATTTCTCCTCATCATAAATGAAATAGCATTGTATTATTTCACAAGACGTACTACACAATAAATATATCAAAGCCAAGTGTTCAGTTATTTATTTAACCTTTAATGCGCAAAACGCTATTTAGATATTAATTAACATGAACATGATAACACAGTATATTTTATTTATTTTGCAGGTTGAATGATATATGCTGTTACCGGGCTCATCATGGAATTACTATATAGTCAAATAAATAGTCAAAATGTATATATATATATAGTAGATAAATACCCTAGCCGTAGCGAAAAAAAAACAAAATAAAAGAGGCTCTTTGACTTCTCAAATATTATAAATGTTATAACATTGTAATATGTTTCACTGTACACAATATATATAATTTGTGATATAAATTTGTGTAGTGTAATTTCTTTAACCTATTACTAACATAGCCTTACTGGATATTCTGATTTGTTGTACTGTTAATTTTTGGAACTTTTAAATCAAATTTGCAAATAAATACCCGGAAACGAAAACCCCAAACAAATTTGTGATTTCTCATATCGATATCATCAATGTAATACCGTAGTTATTGTAATAATTCACTGTATGACAATAAATGTACTAAAAAAAACATGTCGAGTGTTATTTCTTGAAACGATTATTATTATTTCGTAACCTAAACTGAATTTAAGTAATCTTTAAATTAACATTTACCATCTTATAGTATCGACGTAATAATAACATTGTTTAATTTACTTACATTGCAGGTTAAAGGGCGTAAGGATCGAACCAAGGAGATCTACCAGCGATGTCTTGTTTAATGCAGACCAGAGTTTATGCAGTAATTGTGTATTTTAAATTAATACACACAAATTCATGTTCAACAATTATAACCAGGAATTTTAATTAGCGACGTAATAAAAACGCAGATTATATGACAAATATTAAACCTACAAATTGAGGTCGTGCTAATACATGTTTTATGTTGAAGATTAAAATTTAAAAAAAAAAAAAAAATTCTGGGGAGGTTGTCAGCTGGGGTAGCTACAAATGTTCGTATAGTAGCATAATCCGTAGCGTTATAGTTGTAACTTGGGGCTTGAGTGGTTGGGTTGGTAAATGATAATTTAATAAATGGAGATGAAACTTTTGTACGGTAAAATACTGGATAGAATTTTATACATATAATGATTTAGACGAAAGATGATGCCCTCATTGACAATTTTCCATTAAATTTAATCTCAAAATATTGTATTTTTATTGTCAGCATTTTGGACGATAATTATAAAATCAAGATAATGTTTTGTGGTGCAAATATTATCCCTCATGTTCTGGCTGCGTCGCCATTGCTCGTTTCAAAGCTGAACAAACCTATATGAAATATTCTTCAAGCCAATTATCGCCGAACATCTAACTCGTTACTATATGTAACAATGGAATGGTTGATAGATAGCGAGATAGATTAAAGAATACATACTATGAGATGCAAATTGTGCTGGGCTTAACACTATATTTATTTATTTATTTTCAGCTTGGGGTAAACCACATCATAGTTGGCCATCTCAGTCGTAACCTCACCGGAATACTACCTCTCCGTCAACAGTGTGACTCACGGTGATACACATTGAGCCAGGGTTTTCTCCATCTTGGTTGTTTTGCCAACTGTGCGACACATCCAATACCACGACAAAAGATGTGCAGCACAACGACCATAGACGTGCAACACCGCTAAACGATTGTGTTCATTTCTCTGCCAAGTATCCTTCATCATGATATTACATATTGTCGGGTATATGCAATGTGTCATAATTATTGACCAACATTTTTATTAAACGCCGAGGACCCTTTGATTGCTAACACGATAGGTCAACCATACGTGGGCAGATTAAGTCAATACTTATGTTCGCCGTAACAGGTACATAATCACTATTGTTTTTGGTTAGGTCACGTTAATAGTTAGAAGTGAATTGTTAAGAAACTTGGTAAATGCTTTATCTAGGTCATACTTAGTACGACTTTGTACATCATAATGCACAGATAATGCCCATTTTCTCTTGGTAGCTGAGCACAGGTGAACACGTCACCAATCCCATAATTAGTGAGTTATTCCATATTTTTTTTACCATGAAGGCATTGTTTGTGTGGCACTGTATTGGATCGTACTCATTTACCACGTTTTATCAACTGACAACACCAAAGATATGCAAGGACCATAGATGTACAGCACCGCTATACCATCGTATCCTTTTAATAAACCAACCCGAAATACATGGGTTAATATCAGCGACAGTGTATGTTTTTTGGTGCAAGATGTCAAACAGATTTCCAAAAAAATTCGCTTAATAACAATTCCTTGTTTATTTCCAGGGCAAAGCAAGAGATCTACTCTCTGACAGCCAGTTGGGAACACGTACTCCTTTACCACGTTTTATCAACTGACAACACCAAGGCGAAAGATATGCAAGGACCATAGATGTACAGCACCACTATACCATCGTATCCTTTTAATAAACCAACCCGAAATACATGGGTTAATATCAGCGACAGTGTATGTCAGTCTACAGTTCCGTCAATTTGTCATTTTGCAACAAATTGACGAATTACCTAAATAAAATATCTCGTCAACTCGTCATTTTGAATCAAATTGACCAATTACCTAAATAAAATATCTCGTCAATTTGCAAAATGACGAATTAACGAGATTTTATTTAGGTAATTTGTCATTTTGTTAAAAAAAGTCGAATTGACGAGAAGTTTTATTTAGGTAATTCGTAAATTTGTTGCAAATTGACGAGATACTTTATCTGAGTTAATTCGTCAATTTCATGCAAAATGTTGAAAAATATTGAGATCCTCTATGTGAGATCTCGTCATTGCTACGGCACCTTAGCGTTTCCATACTTTTCCCATCAAATTCACATCAATTTTATTTACTTTTTAACAAATAATTGCTAATATTGAAATGAGGGTAAGTCAGTGTGAATAATGCGAATTTTTGTAGTGAGTCGACGTCATTCTAATGTGACGTTTTTTACGTGTTTTTTTCACGGTGAGTCAATGCCACTGTAATGTGATTTTTTTTTTTTTTTCGCGGTGAGTCACTCTAAAGTGATCGTTTGGGCTTATTCACCGTGAGTCACTGTAATATGTATTTTTTTTTTACGGTGAGGCACTCTGTAATGTGTTTTTTCACGTCCGTCACTGTAATGTAACGATCACATTTTTTTTTACGGATGTGACTGTATGTTTCACGTTGAATCAATGTAATGTAACGGTTTTTGTTTTTTTACGCGGAGTCACTAATTTTTTTACGGTGAGGCACTCTGTAATGTGTTTTTTCACGAAAGTCACTGTAATGTAACGATCACATTTTTACGGTGAGTCGATCTCATTGTAATGTAATATAATGTTAATATTATCGTTTGCGGTTTATTGCGATGAGTCTTTGTCACGAATGTGACAATGGTTGTTTTACGGTGAATTACTGTAATATGACGTTTTTTTACGCTGAGTCACTGTAATGTATTTCTTTTTACGGTGAGGCACTCTGTAACGTGTTTTGTCACTAATGTAACGATCACATTTTTTTACGGTGAGTCTATCTCATTGTAATGTAATATAATGTGATCGTTTGCGGTTTATTACGGTGAGTCTGTGTCACCAATGTGACTCTTTGGTTGTTTCACGGTGAATCACTGTAATGTAACGGCTTTTTATTTTGTTTACGCTGAGTCACTGTACATGTAATGTAATTTTTTTAATGTCAGTCACTGTAATGTAACGATCACATTTTTTAAGGTGAGTCGATCTCCTTGTAATGTAATATAATGTTAATGTGATAGTTTTTGTTTTACGCTGAGTCACTGTAATTTATTTTTTTACGGTGAGGCACTCTGTAACGAGTTTTTTCACGTCAGTCACTGTAATGTAACGATCACATTTTTTTAAGGTGAGTCAATCTCCTTGAAATGTAATAATGTCAATGTGATAGTTTGCGGTTTATTACGGTGAGTCTGTGTCACTATTGTTTCACGCTGAGTCACTGTAATGTATTTTTTTTTTTACGGTGAGGCACTCTACTCTTGTGATGTCGATCTCATATGTATGTAATGTAATAATGTGATCGTTTGCGGTTTATTACGGTGAGTCTGTGTCACTCATGTGACTATATGGTTGTTTCACGGTGAATCACTGCAATGTGACGGTTTTTGTTTTTTCAAAGTGAGTCACTGCAATGTGATGTTTTTCACGGCGAGTCAGTCACTGCAATGTGATTATTTTTTACGGTGAACAATAAATCTCACTTTCATGCAATATAATTTTAATGTCATCGTTTGGGGTGTATTACTAATGTGGCGGTTTTGGTTTTCACCGTGAGTCACTGTAATGGAATGTGATTGTTAATGTTATATAATTTCAATGTGATTATTTGGGGTTTATTACGGTGAGTCGGTGTCACCGTTATGGTTTTATTCACGGTGAGTCACTGTACTGATTTTTTTAAGGTGAGGCACTCTGGATTTAACGGTCACTTTTTACGGCAAATCAATCTCATTGTAATGTAATTTAATGCGATATTTGGGGTTTATTACTGTTAGTCGTGTCACAAATGTGACTTGTTTTTTTCACGGTGAGTCCACTGTAAAGTTATTTATTTTTTTCACGGCGAGTCAGTCACTGCAATGTGATTTTTAACAGTGAATCAATCTCACTGTAATGTTAATATAAGTTTAATGGGATTGATTGGGGTCACTGTGATGTGACGGGTTTTTTTCACGGTGAGTCGATGTCAGGGTACTGTGACGGTGGGTCACTATGTAATGTGATTTTTTAACAAGGTGGGTCACTATGTAATGTGATTTTTTAACAAGGTGGGTCACTCACTGTATAATGTGATTTTTTAACACGGTGGACCACTGTGTAATGTGATTTTTTAACACGGTGGGCCACTGTGTAATGTGATTTTTTAACACGGTGGGTCACTGTGTAATGTGATATGTTTTGTAATGTGATGTGATATTGAACAACTGTGTATAATGTGATGCTTGTTCAGGTATATTCATATCGATGGTTTTACTACGTTCCTGGAATGAATTAACTTTTTTTCGTAGGTTTTCATAAAGCCTATATATCAGATTACCTACTTCTTTCTTACCTATAATTTATTCCAGTTCTACGATGACTCTCCTGGGTTCTTGTAGCCACTGTGTTGAGATCGGCATACTGGCCTATGTGATTGAATCTCTCTCAGGGCGCGGTGACTGACGAACGTCTATAACATAACACGAAAGACTTGAACCTAAACGGACCGAGACTAGGCTAACAGTCACGGCAACACCAACATTGGACTCCAGCGAGCAGTTCCGCGAGCAAGCAGTTCCGCGAGCAAGCAGTTCCGCGAGCAAGCAGTTCCCCGAGCAAGCAGTTTCGCGAGCAAGCAGTTCCGCGAGCAAGCAGTTCCGCGAGCAAGCAGATCCGCGAGCAAGCAGTTCCACGAATGATAGGCCTAACCGCGACCAAGCTCCTCGACCAAGCTCTTGTGTGAACCGTGAATTGTGATTCAGGGTATTTAGAAGACGCAAACAAAAGGAATAACTGGTCCTCGGATATAAATTTGGTGGAAACGTGTCCTCAATAGGAAAACACATGCATATTAGGGTATTACTAAGGTTACCCTGATGAATGAGGTCCTCAGACTGAATGTCATTCAAACGTGTGTGTGTGTGTGTGTGCTATTTCATGATATAAATGTGAACTACTTTACTGGCCTGACATATTGGCTAGGCATCTGTTGTATAGTTTATATAGTGATGGTTATTACATTTTAGATATTGTGATTCATGAGATGGATGCATCACGAGTAATGTTAAAGGTTTATCGCTCCTAAATGTATGTTTATTTAGTGCACTAGGTTTTATCTTTGGCGTTCCACTGCATTGATATGTTATCATGGAAGTCGTGGACTCCCACGTGTAGTTTAATTGGATGTTACCTGATGTAATTGTGCTTGGTCTAATCGCCTGAAGGTACCCTTGTACACGGTTCGTTAGGCACGTATTTCATATCGTTTGTAATTTAAACAATATTAATGTGTTTAGCTGTTTGTTGGAATTTAATTAACCTGTAACCTTAATTGTAAGGTAATGGCGTATACTGCAATAATAATATTTGGTGTTGTGTAACTAAAATTGTAACTAGAAGTTAACTAGAAGTTACCATGGAAGTCGTGGATCCCCACGTGTAATTTAATTGGATGTTACCTGATGTAATTGTGCTTGGTCTAATCGCCTGAAGGTACTCTTGTTCACGGTCCCTTAGGCACGTATTTCATATCGTTTGTAATTTAAACATTATTAATGTGTTTAGCTGTTTGTTGGTATTTAATTAACCTGTAACCTTAATTGTATGGTTATGGTGTAGACTGCAAGAATAATATTTGGAGTTGTGGTACTAAAATTGTGTAACTAGAAGTTATTTTCATGATTATATGTAAACATAATTAATAAACAATACAATAAATCACAACGAACTTGTCATTTTTTTTTAAAATAATACTTACCAAAATGTGGCATTGTTACATAGTACACCTTTTGCATGATGTGAAGAATAGGTAAGATAGTTGTACTCTAATCCCGCAACTTCGGGGGTCACTCTGCTCAGTGCAATAATACATTTTGATGGGAGAAAAAAAAACACAGTACTATTGCATGCCTTTATGAAGTACGGTAGCGTTCGCTATCATATTTAATGGATGTCATGTGACCAACAACCTTCCAATCAAAAGATGAGAAACTAGGTGTTGTATAATTTTTAAAGGCCAGTTTGATTTCACCCTTAAAAAATGCTATAGACAAATACCAGTCCACGTAGGCAGTCCGTCAGACCAGGTACGACCATCTTGGTTATACAGTTATAATTCCCTCATACGTTCCTCTATAGACGACCAGCAAATCTGTTTAAGGGGGGCCCATTTCCCAATCGAAAACTATGGTACATGCATTGGCAGTATAGGCCAAATTCTAAACATGCATGGTTAACGTTGAAATTGGTTGCACTATTCAGAGCGCCCCCAGCAGTTGGCGCGTAACGTACAAAAAATGTTGCTAGATCGCTAGAAATTACACTAACCAGACCTCGCAAGTTGATTCTTGCGAGGTCTCGCCCCCGAAGTACTGGCCAGATTGCGAGACGGTAGTTAACTTTGACAAGTTCGCAGGGCAAAAAATCTGGCACAAATGACATCAGAAATTTTACTGCGCGCGAATCGTCATTGAAATAATTTTATTTGTAAAAAATATCGTTTTTTACGCCAAGAAAATTTATATTTTACACATCCACCCCCTCCGAACCCGAACCTCTTTCCACAGATATTCAAGTATGTTGCGACCACTGGGAAGTGGTCTTATCGGGCAAAGCCATTAGCGCTGCGGCAAATTCGGGCTTACCACACTCGTCGGGCTGGTGACTGGTTACTTCCTAAGCAGGTGCGTCTGCTGTGGGGCTATATAGGTGGGATCTTATTTTTGGGGAAGGGGAACTTTCGCCCCACTGTTTCCAAGACAGAAAAATCAAAGAATAGAAAATATAGATGAGATGCCCTCTGATTTTAAATTTCAACCAATCCTCGTGCAAGAATACTTTATGCGTGTTATTTCCGAGACAAAAAAATCGCAAACAAATCATGTAGTATCGTTAACTTATGTATGATGTAGGCTATTCTCTCGAGACAATCAAGAAAGTAATTTCGCTTATTAACCAAACTATATGGTACTCATCATCTTTGTTAAAATGTGAAACTATAACTTCAAATTTATTTTTCAATCAGATAAAAAGTGAAATTATTTAAAATGAATGGCTTTAAATACCTTGTGTAGTTTAAGTGATTGGCCGAAACTTGGTTAGGTTGTTGCCTATCGGTATAAAGGTGTGTCGTAATTCATACACGTTGAACTGTCAGTATTAGAAGTTGATATATGAATGGACTTGAATGTTATTTTTAACTATCCGATTGTGTGAACTTCCCCTTTAATAAAACACTTAACAGTTGAACAAAGGTGTTTTATACAATTAAAATGAAACTGAGACTCTCATGATTCCCGTACAGATAAAGTTATGAAATTGAAAACTCTTTACTTTTTTTAAACAATCGAAACACAATCAAAATACAATGGCGTTAGACCAAAAATAAATGAAATTATAGACTTTCTGGCATCATCAATATGAAATGCATTAACCACGAGAGTAGTGATTTTAAAAGTACTAAGTTTATACACTTGGAAATTGTACAAACTTGGCTGGTAGATGCGTGTATTCATTATTAAATCTAATATACTTAGTCCTTACGCAATGCGACCTTTAGAACTGGTATGAATATTGCAGTTCCTTTGTGCATTACTTTAGCTTGTGCTGACAACTGTAATTGATGCTGATTTAGGGTTCTCTGTGTTCTAGGACGGCGAGAATGCGGGCAGGCGTGTAGCCAGTTTTTTAGGTCAACAGGCAAAATAATATGTTCGTCACAGTTCGTCCCGGAAGCCCTTTTCGGTGGATGCCCTCCCCGCTTTATATTATATAATTTTTTTTTTATATAATCCATATAATCGTTATATTATAATTGTCAATGTGACATTAATCTCCTGGCCAATCATCCCGTGTGAATATGTTCCCGACAGCTGGTACATATCAGCCGCCCCGATAAAGTTCGAATTGTCTCATGTACAAAACAAAAGGCAAGATACGTGTTGGTTTGCGCGCAGTGAGGTAGGCCTATCTGCTCATTCCTTTTTTTTTATAGCGTCAATGAGCTTCCAGCACAATAGTGTTTGTAAATATTAATGGAAGCTCTCATTATTCGGCGAGTCAACAAACAAATGACCACACAAAAATGGTGTTTGTTATATATTAACTTTTGCGTGGCTTATATACCCTGGCAAGCTCTATTTTCCGGGCAGAAATGATCGACTTGATTGCTAGATTGCTGGATTTTATGCCTAGCCCATACTAGGCCCGTTCGTGACTGCTAGGCGCTTTTCCTTTTCCTTCTCGTATTTATTTTCCTTCTCGTTCCCTCTCCTTTCCCCTCTCCCCTTTTCTTGCATCCGTCCAGCCCAATTTTCGTTCGCCACTCTGCTGGGCCCTCAGTAATACCAGATTCAGTGGTCTTTCATATTAGCACTGATTTATGCAATACAGGAACTTTATGCTCAAGGAAATGACAGATTACTGTAATTACTGTTGATACAAAATACACAAAAAAGTAATATTATAATTTTGTCAGTCCAGTCGCCATGCAAGACTTGTACGTGTACAAACAATTCTTACATTACGAATATTGTAAGCTGCATAACACTTTATATTGTTAAGGTTACACGGTTTTTACCATTATATTAATTTGAGACAGTAATAAATGAAGGATAATTGACAGTTGGTCTTTCGGCAAACAAAAGGAATATTACAAAAAAAGGAAAACAACCATAAATGTAATACCCACCTTAAATGTAATAAAAATAAACCACAAATATCATCTCCGAACCGATGATAAAAGTAATTAAAAATAGCCATAAATATAATAAAAATTAAGCATAAATGTAATAAAAGTAATATGTAATAATTAATCGACCTATCGTCACAGATGCGGCTCAGAAGCCTATGGGGCCATGTAGACCACTGTGAACCCAATCTTTATGTTTGACTTGTTAACATTGATTGTGAGAATTACATTTATGATTGATTTATATTACATTCAACCTCATGTAAAATAAAATGTAAAATCGGATAAGTGCTCAATAAATTATTTACTGCTGACTGTAACAAACATACTAATCTCAATTAAAAAAAATATAAAGGCGTTAAATTGTTATAAAAGGTATACTAATTGGTGTATTTATGGTGTTTGAAAAAAAAAGTTAAAAAATAGTATATACTTTTATTTCAAACGGAAACTATGTATCAGCACCAAACATGACAGGTCACATTTAAACTTTCACAGATCCATGGTTTGTTATTATAGTTATATAGCTAAAAGATGGCTTAAATAATAAAATCGTTTAAAAAAAGGGTTTCATTAGTTGTCGTTACTGTTTAATTTTGCCGCAAGGTGCCGTTGACTACAAACGACGATCCTTATCAAGAATTGCCAAGAGTAGTTTTCGCCAATGCGTCATAACTATATATGTTTTACTCTAATTATGTTCTAAGCGGTGCACTACGATTGGTTGGCGCGTAGCCTGCCAAGAAAACTCTACAAAATATACCTCCTAGATCGCCGGTAATGACCCTTCATAGACCTTGCAAGTTCAATATCACATGTCTTCAAAATAATTATTGAACATATGCGCGCAAGACGTATTGAAAATGGATTTTGTTGATTTTCTTATATAGGTTCCTCACCCTAAAGGACTGTAAATCATGTAATATTTCTCAAGTTCAGGCATTTTGTCTATACATTATTTGACGCCGAAAACATAAATTCATATTTTTTACCTCTGATAACTAATGTAGGTATAAGACAACGAAATAAATTAATGACATATATCAATATGACATAAGGCAATAGTTATAACTATACAGGTTATAACTAATATATAT
>JAODFY010274416.1:4244-14593 GCA_027580055.1 Paracaudina chilensis | reverse complement strand
TATGTCAATTTCGTCCAATCGGAATACGTGAACACATCACGTGATATATTGACCAATGAGGGCACGAGAAACTATCATATTATAAAAGAAATTGACATATGTCGATTTCTCTTTTACATATGTCAATTTCTCTTTTTCATATGTCAATTTCTCTTTTTCATATGTCAATTTCGTCCAATCGGATTACGTGAACACAACACGTGTCAATATTGCCTAATGAGAGCACGAAAAACGGTCATATGTTAAAGAAACTGACATATGTCGATTTATTCTTTGTCCAATCAGAGGGCGAGAAACCTAAATATGTCAAATTAAATCGACATATGTCGAATTGGGGACTTTTGGCACGCTAGGCGCACCATATACTATCCGCTTACTATACATCACAACTTATATACTGTATATTACTGTACATTCCTTTTGGTGGTTATCATTACTCTTTACTCATCAATCACTTGAACTGTATTTATTCTACCATTAGCTATCATGACCCTGATGACCTCACTGCCATAAATTGGCTGATTCTGGATTTTGGGAGTTACTTTAGAATGTGGTTTGTTCCTCAAAGTGAAAGGGCCATATTAAACTTTTGGTGTTTTGTTAAGCTACACGTTAAGTGAATTATATCTCGCCTATGGCTTTAAGGATTTTAAATTGCAGCCTGATTTTCATGATGTGTTGTGACACCGACTGACAGGGACTTGTTTTGATTTGGATTGGATTGTTTTGATATTGACGTAACAGAGGTAAGGGTTCATTTATCTTAATGGAGACATATATCCCATCATTTATATCAAGTAAATATATATATATATATGCCTCCATTAGTGTTTCCCGAAAATTTCTAACGACGTCACTGTATCCTGCACACAAATATAGACTTATGACCACCCTCCCCCCACAACTTCCCCAAGCTGAAAATGTCTGGGATGACGCATGTGAGGATATGGGGTCTCATAAATGTTTGACTCTCTAAGACAAGCATACACGGTAAAAAATGATTAATGACCTACTGCACAGAATAACTTGACAGTAATGGACCTGTTAATACTGTCGTTAAGAAAAATGCGTCCAAAGAGTAGAGTATTTTCACGTGAATACATAGATTTTTGTAGCAGAATGACTTGTAAGCATAATATGTCATCACATGGCTACTAGGAGTCACAATCATTTTGTATTTCTTGATAATTTAGACTTATTCTTCTTCTATATTAGGGGAAATTCATTTTATCGTAATGCCCGTGTGCGATATAGGCGTGGGGTATAACTGAGTGGGGGAACATTGGGTAATCTCATACTCAGTATGTACAATATAATATTTGTACCACAATAATTGATCATTTATTTGCAGTACGATAAGCTCATGGGTAATTTTTCATAGCAAACCATGGAGTCACCCTTTGGCAGTGGCGACGCCAGATCTGGGAGGTGGGGGAATTTTCATGAGCCAACATATTTCGTATGTTGAAATACGGGGAAGGGGTGATTTTTTTTTATAAATAAAATTATTAGGATTGAACCACTCCAAATATTGTATTTTCATTATGAGCAGTTTCATTTTGGACAATGATTATAAAATCTTTGGGTGGGGAGGGCTGGAAAGATATTCCCGTAGGGCCGCCACTGTAGTTAATGGAAGTACAGTGCACGTTATTTTATTTTTTCGTACCTTTCGTCTTGTACAGCTGTATAATGATATAAAAAAGAGCAAGCCGTTTTAGGCCAAAATTGGTGAAATTGAAAAAAAGACCTTTGTTAGGGTGGCGCGCAAAATTGAGCATTTTGATTAGAGATTTGTGCTATTAACTCATATTTATATACGGGAGGGGAGGGGTGAGAGGGACAGGAGGAAGCTACACCGGTCATTATTATCATTATTATGTCACACAATAAATCTATATTGGTGGGCTAATTATGTTTATAATAAAGATTATTAGACTTTAACGGCAAATCCGGTATAGCCGTATATGGTATGACACCCAGTATGCCACATGACAAATGCGATCCATATCCATAATCACATTGAAGAAAATATGACATTGTATTGTTCGTTATATGTTCTTTACTGATTATATAGTTTCTGACCTCCTGACATATTTAAACGGCGGGTGTGTTCATAAATCCAGGGCTATATGAGACAAGCTTTTATTTTTTGTGTTTAGATAATACACGATATTTACTGGGGATCTAACCTAAAATCTGATGTATATCATAGCAGTACGTTGAAAATACAAAAAGACGATTTTAAATGTTTTTCACAGTCATCCAGAAGTGACAAAGTTCCCATTGCATTATTAGTCCGCAGTATGTTATTCGGCTGCCGTATGTTTTTATATTTTGTGTGACGTAACCGGAAGGGAGTGATGACGCGCCCGCCAGGTGCTCTAAAAGTCCAGTAGCAACACAGTGTCGGCCCGTATGCAAGCTATGTGGACATGATATTGGCTGGGCTAGAAAGTCACGGTAGCCCACATCACTGCCTTAATGATCATCTGATTGACTTGTTTATTGTAAAGCAGTGCAGTAAAGCAATGCATCAAACCTGAGTGCCGACTGTTACAAATTGGGGCTGACTCAAGAGATATATTGCTGGCAGGACGAAATTTTTAAGATACTCTATAGTTCTAGTGCTCTCAAGGCAAATCTTGTAAAACACACTTTGAGATCAAGTGATGACAAGGCAACCCTTGTAAAATACACTTTGAAATATAGTGCTGGCAAGACAAGCTCTGTAAAATACACTTTGCAATCTAGTACAGGCATGACGAGCCTTC
Source organism: Paracaudina chilensis (assembly GCA_027580055.1). Lineage (NCBI taxonomy): Eukaryota > Metazoa > Echinodermata > Holothuroidea > Molpadida > Caudinidae > Paracaudina > Paracaudina chilensis. The sequence continues at coordinate 11,819 of JAODFY010274416.1, read as the reverse complement.
TAAGACACACTCCCATATTTAGTGCTGACTAGCCTTGTAAAACACACTTTGAGATATAGTGCTAACAAGATGAGCCTTGTAAAACACACTCTGAGATCTAGTGATGACAAGACAGATCTAGTGCGGGTACTTCGAGCCTTGGATGACACGCTACGATGTTGTGCAGGCATGACGAGCCTTCTAAGACACAATCCTTGTAAAACATACTCTGAGATCTAGTGCTTACAGTATAACATTTAATAAGACACACTCACGTAAATAAGGTCGGGTGCAAGCCGTTCTCAGTTCCCGGCGTACTACTCTTGAACAACCTACCTTCAAGTATTCGTGACAGTCCCTCCACCAACGTTCTTTGTCCCATAGAAAGTTATGTTTTGATGACTTGATGATATTTAATAGGTTATTGGTTAAAGTACTTGTATTTTATAAGAAGCAATTTTATTTTTTTATCTCATCGCCCCGAAGAAGCTGATGTGATATCGTAATTGATTTGCCATTATACCTATAAACACTATTGCCTGTCACGATAGCAATGGTTGTCATGGAAATGGTCGGTGTGGGTGAGTAGCGACCATCAAGGGGTATCCTATGGTGAAGTGTCTTTGGGTATCAGTGGGACCAGTATGGGGGTACACCCAAAACACTGCCCGTGTGTGCACCTTTTTTTGTATGTGCGCGGCAGATTTTTATGGTTTTTCGGATATATCTCAAAAACCGAATGGCGGATTACTGTAAAATTTGGTGGAGAGGTAAAATGTGACAACAGCTTACATATGTACAAAAAATAGATCAATATAATTTTTGGAGAAAAATAAGTATTTTTTAAAAATTCAATTTCAATAAAGTTATTTGGACATAAAACAAACATATCATAGAAGATTAACTTTATTTTCGGTATATCAGTAAGCCAGAACATCAGGTAGCATCACATGTGACCAAATTCAATAAGATAATACAAATGTTGAAGAATTGGGGGAAAGCTTTTTGCTCAATTTCTTTTTTTTGAGATAAGCTACAAAACCGTATGAACGATTAACCTCAAACGTGGCAAAAAGGTGAATCTTCACCACTTCTATTGAAAAGTATAACAAAAGTTGAATTTTGTGGTAAAAAATGTATTATTGAGCATAGCTACAAAACCGTATGAATGATTATTTTCAAACTTGGTAGAAAGGTGAATCTTGACTAAAATAAAAAAAAAATCAAACATTTTTAGCTTGCAGTTGGAGGTCATCGGAGGTTAATTGATATCAAATTACTAAATATTGTTTGATTCACATGAAACTTTGTAGATATGGTCAACATTTAGTGCCGAAAAGTTTGAAGGTCATTTGGAGGTCATCAGGGGTCAATTGATGTCAAATTACTAAGCATTGCTTGATTCACATGAAACTTGGTACATATGGTCAACATTTAATGCCGAAAATTTTGATGGTCATCAGGGGTCAATTGATGTCAAACTACTAAACATTGTTTGATTCACATGAAACTTGGTACATATGGTCAACATTTAATGCCGAAAATTTTGAAGGTCATTTTGAAGGTCACAATATCAAACTGCTTTGGATTCACATGTATCGTGGCACATATAGTCAACATATTTCATTGGGTCAATAACTAGCATATGCAGTGACCATTGCATGATCCCTTTGAAGTAAGAGTCAAATCATTAAATGAGAAATATAAAAAGTGTAAGTAGAACTAACTCATTAAACAACTGTATAGCAACTCTCGAGCAGATCTGACCACCAAAGTTATAAAAATATATTCATAATGTTACATTACTTATTCCTCTTTGTAACTTACATTTCTCGATCAATATACGTGTTCTTTTATGATCTTTTATTTATGATTTTTTTTTTGCCAGAGTGCTGGTATTATTTGCAGAGGCACTGACTGAAGCCACCGGAGTGTGAACAAACTCTTCCAGCTCTCTCTCTCTCTCCCCCTCTCTCTCAGGCCTTCCTTACTACTGGTTCAGGCTCATTGAACGCCTATTTCCGCATGTCTTCACAAACGCCATTTGTTGCTAAATCTATTCGTCGCAACTTTCGTCTGACGCAGGCTTCTCTTGCTCCTCTGGCAAATTGATCTCTCAAAGCACGATCACTCAACGGTTTCAAAGCATCTGCATCCTGTTGAGTTTCTGCCGCTGCTTCCATCCTAGAGTAAAGTCGAAGATGCTAATTGTAGAAGAGGATGCCAAGGGACTGGGTGCTATCCTCTGCTCCAGAACACAACTGTATAGCATCTACTACCTTCTGAAAAACCTCGCTATCCTTTTCAGCAAGGCACATTTCCTCTTTGCCTTCTCCTCATCAGACAGGTTGTATGAACTGACTGCCTCTTTGAAGTCTATAATCCACACGGAAGACGATTTAGAGGTATACCATGAAAACTCATAGGACGTCGGAAAAATTGAGCCATGGCATCTATGTTAGTCCTACCATGGGCCTTGCGTCCTGTTCTCCTCCTTCATTTCGATCCATCATCCTTACACTTTACAATTACTTATACTTATAGAAGTATACAATGTGTTATGCAAAACAGTACTGGAGAGCATCCAAAGACACAACATTAATATTTCTTTGACCAGAAACCCATTTCAAAATTACCTTGAAATCACTTTTTTTTCAGACCATTAATACGCCAAACCATTAATAACACCAATTATTCCATATAGTTTCAGAGGAGACTGTCCAGTATTGCAATGTACTACTACAACAACAAACCAACCTCTTAATACTAATGATACTCCAGGACCGAAACAGTTTGTTGATACTTCAGCGATGTACAGCCTCTGCACTAGAATTCCAATTAGCTACCACACTTGAATCAGAGTCAACCACTGCACTGGCATCCCACTTCTGACAGCATTGAAGAGTAGCGCGCGCTTGCGTATACAGGAAGGGGATCCTTATCTACGTTGAAATAGAACAGTACAGCAGTATTCAGATTTCACCTCTTTATTGCGTCATCCACCAAACAAACAGCCTCGGTCAAGTACCAAACACTGAGTACCATTTGTCGTCAACCCATCAGTCATACCTTCACCAGCATAGTACAGGTAGTGTGCCTCATTAAATTCACGGTGTTTCAACATCAATCATAGTAAACCCAAGTGCTTTTAGCGAAGCACAGAATCAGGATCACACACAGATTCGTCTCCAAGCTACCTGGGGAGATCATCTGGAATGCCCATGGAAAGCCGAATGTGACATACCCATGGGAAGCCGAATGTGAAATTTCTCTTTTCATTATGATATTCAATTTAAAAGCTACATAACTTTGTCAAGTTTCTACACTTTATTTTAATGTGTTTTTGTTTAATTGACTATTATTTTTGATCGACTTAATACTTTTGTGATAAGGCCTTAATAAGCAACTGATTTGATTTGTTTATCCCTTTTCTAGCAAGGAGGGTACGGCGGCGGTCATGGAGAAGCGTAAAACACTACAACGATAAAGAAAATCTCGGAATTTCGGGGAAAAAAAACTTAAAAGTTATTTTACCATAACCAACGAATTACAGGCCCTTGCCGTAAAATAGTTGAAATATATTTGCAACCATATATTTAATACATAATTAGTAAAATTACATAACTTAATCGATGAATAATTCCATGTTACAACCATTTTACAATAATTATCTAATATTGATCACCGAAACACCACATCCACCAGCATCACTACAATCGATGCGTATATAATATATTAAATAGGCTGGCATGTAATACATTTATAATACAAACATATTCATAGCTTGGTGAAAACGTATTTAAAATATGATATGCGTGTTATCATTGTTTTCTAGTGTGGCTATGGAATAATGTATCAACAGGGATGTAACATGATCACACCATCTGACAGACTTGTAGTGAGTCCGTACTCGTACTCATATCTTGGATAATTTGCTGTACCCGTACTCATGAAAACCCAATTGTACTCGTACTCATACTCGTACTCAAAACCTGAACTTCTTGGCTGTACTCACACTAATATACTCACGCTACAAGTATGCCATCTGATACTATTATCTCAATGACTTGGTAAGCGACTATTACGTTGGTGATAATTGTGTATGTGCAATTTCTACCACCGCATTAAAAATCGTGTATTCCCTTTCCATTAGTTAGGATATAGATTATTTTGCTGTATGTTAAATGTTTATGTTAAAACATTCTTGTAAGTATATCTTCTTCGTATTAGGGTTTGGGGAATCATGATTTGTGCTGGTATGTAAATAAATAAATAAATAAATGAGTAGGATCAATTTGATGGCCCCCACGAGACAATGCTTTGCCCTTAGATGACATTTTTTTCTGCGGGAGGCATGCAGGGGGTAGGAAGCTTTAAAAAAAGTGTGGGGGCACATCATCAGAAGGGCACTTTCCCATTCCACAACCACCACTCATTATGCTATAACCCGATACACACTGTTCATGCCACTTAAATATAATATGTGTTAGTACTTAGTTTGCTATCAATGGTGCACTCTCTACCTACCTATTTTGTACTTCTGTCCACCCATATGCTAGTAGAATGAGCTGAAATATTGATTTTGTATTAAAAATTGTATATAAAAAATGTGGGAATCATGGGATGCCATGTTAAAAATAACATGTACAGACTAAAAATATATAGAAAAAAAGGGGGGAGTCATGTTAGTAAAGTACTTCAATGATGAATTTGATGCCACATTGTACAGCATGGTTATTATATGCAGGGCACCCTAAACCAGAAATTGAACTTGGTATCTTTAATAATATCTGCAATAACTGGTTCAATGTCTTTGTCCGTCTCTAGCATGGTGAACTCCTGAAATACCTTGGAGATAGAATCCAATCGCATGTGATCTAGCTTACACATATGAGTTTCAGTATGACGACCAAAGCCCAAACAAGCCCTAGTCCCGTGTCGAGATAAGAGATTAGCGGCTTCTGCATGGGCTCTGCACAAGTCTGTTTCTTGGATGTCCTTGTCTTTGCAGAGCGAGAAATTTAGATGACAGTTTTACGGAATGATTACATCTTCAAAATAGGTTTCCTCTACATCTGTGTAGCTAGTGGGTTCACATGTATCAGATTCTTTCCACGAAAAGATGAAATGTTCATCTCCATCACGAATCGAGAAACTAGTTTCCGTCAGGACCAATTGTTCAACTTGTGTGTTCGACTGCAAGATGACGGATTGACGAAATAATTTATCTACGTAAATCTTCATTTGTCTGCAAAACAGTGATTTGAGGAGATCCTGGAACCAAGTATTTCATCAATTTGTTAACAATGAATCGATAACACCTCGACAATTTGCTGAAAACTGTTAAGATCTCCCTATTGCGACGGTATATTAGCGTTTCCTTGCACTGATGATTTTAGGAAATGCCCTCCCAAGTTGCGCAGGCTCCTTCCCCTTTTTCAAGCTTTCGCCCCTTACCCATCAGGATGAATGCTGGTGCCTTTTCAAAAATATTTTTTGACAACAGCATACTATTCAACAGCCTATTTGTAGACAACAATAACATAATGTACAACAACAGCATAAGCAAACAGCCTAGATTTCAACAGCAACCTAAATGAAGAAAAAAAAACATATCACTGCCCTTATCGCGTTTCAAACATTTTCATTTTAGGAAAATGAATATGATGACATGACAGAGCTGCTAGGAGTGTGGACGTTAATTGTGTTAACACTTATGCATGCATGTGTTTAATGTGGTGATATTTCACAAAGAGAATAACAACATTAATAAAACTTAACCGCAAAATATCATTAATTTCCAATTAAATAATGTAACATTATTGAAATATACAGTGTTTAGCGTATGTACAGAGCCATAAATACACATAATTTTACAAGGGAATCAATTTTTCAACGGAGCGCTAGGCAAGTACTTCCACATGAGAAAATGATGAGAATTATGCTTTGCTACAAGATTTTTTTTCGTAAAAATTCCAAAGAACACATATTCCCACTGTCACGCATTCATGATCATGGGCCGCACGATACGACTCGAAGTCATCTGTACCGATTCACGCACAAGTCACATATAGCTCGCTTCTACACAGTAGAGGGGGAGATACGAGGTGGCCTCTAATCCTTTTTTGAAAAGTTGCCCCGAACCTTCGATCAAGCACCATGAGTTTCTAACGGAAGTAACGACACTGGCCTTTACCGCTGCACCACACCACCGCTAGAAACATGTAAGGTAGATATACATTTAGCTATGATGACCTTGGAGTGAATTTCATTTTGGTCATGGCGAGCATTGAACCGGCCACCTGTACGATGGAAGGAATTCGTTCATTACGACGGCGCAGTCACATTGGCCACTAGTAACCATGTATTGATTGATTGTGTGGGTTTCAAGATTTCTTGAAGGTAATTAGAATATAAATTTTCAGGCGCAAATCACTATATCACTAAAACACTATCCCTAAGCAGAAAGATAAATAGAAAACGAATGATATAACAAAAGTTTACTTCATGTTTTCCTGATAACATTTCGACGTAAAGAATGTCCGTCCAATCACGTCGGACTGAAACTATGTTTTAAGACGTAATATAATGTATTGTCTAAATTTTACAAGTAGGAGGAATGTAACATAAATCAGACTTGAATGGAGAGACATGACTTTTCATTCACTATAATATCCATATTAAAGCTTATAAATGAACCTGTGAATGCAGGACATGATGGCAAACTAAACCGGTGTATTGATTTGTACATGAATACGGAATACTGAATAATGACAACTAATATTCCAACAATATGCATGTGAAAGACAGCCATGTGTGACAGGTGACATGTTGTATGAGTATACATTGGGCGTCAACAGTTTCTGAAAAGTGGGAGGGTGTCATTTCCATGAAGAAGCTAGTGATCGCCGTGCTGGGCGAGGTTTCTAATGGGAGGTGGTATTCACCCCTTAGTTTAGATCATCAATGCAGATACGAAGACCACATCAAACGTAAATAATCCGATTAAATCCATTTCGCATGATAATGAAGTATTTTATTATTGAAATACATAGCCTGGTCCATTGAAGGGAGTGTCGATCCTAAGCGGAATATCCATCCACTATATATACCTTAATATCGTATTCAATATGTGTATAGGTGCTGCGAGTATAATGCCCAATGACTCAACTGGATAAACATAACACAAAAGCTTGTCTTTCTCGAGAAAATGGATTTCTTATACGGAAGGTAAGAATTGTCATGCGAATATCAGCCGTCACTTGAAAGAACAATGTTTAAAGCTTCATGATGTATAACACTCAATGTAAGGAAATCCATTGTTATATTTATTGGGCATGCTATGCTCAAAGGGGGTACCCAAACATTTTAGAGGGTTATGGTGTTACGTGATTCCCCCGACTCAGTGACACACCCTTAGGTTAGGTGGGACAGGTTTTACGGTAAGGCACGCACGTATGTGGGGGAAATGATTACGCCTTTGAGACATTGCTCCGAACTTACAATTTCTGGACAGGAGATGCCGTATATGATTATACAGAATGTCGCTGAAAAATGTAGTTTGTCCAATGCGACTTTGGCCGGTACCTCCCTCCC
>JAODFY010274307.1:0-14598 GCA_027580055.1 Paracaudina chilensis | reverse complement strand
TGGATATACCTAATTTCGCAAACGATATTATTAGGCTTTGTAATATTTTTATTGTAATAGTTAGTCTATCGTTAAGTATGCGAACCGGGGTGTCGCCATCATATATAGGCTACTATGGAACATTCGGTGCGTATCTCCAAATATCAAATAGAAATTTAATAAACTATCGGAAACCGCGAAATTCTGCGCAAACAGCAAAATTCCGAGAGAGATCGCCGAGTTGTAATTTTTTGGCGGGGAATTTTACTTACGTAATGTCAAGTATGTTTTTTGAGGTTTGTTGTTTATAAACGTAAGTGCGTAGGTAGGCAAGTGGTTGTCCGGCGGACAACCAGAAAATAAATAATGGTTGTCCGGGACAAGCAGACAACCGTTAATTTCGAGCCCTGCTCAATGAACAGTTGCAGTGTGTATTGTTGTACAGTAGATTCACTTAATTAATACTGTACAAATGTCAAATGACAAATGTTGGCTATGTCAGACTATAGGTAACTAGCAGTTACATTTTAAATTTAGGAAAGAAAATCTTCATTTCAATAAATCTTTTTTTTATCTGTGAGTGGATCAGGCTTCATATGTTACCACATTGAGCAAGCAGTACATTGTGTATTGATGAAGATTCTCATGCCTGTATTGAATCTCACCCTGCAAGTATCAAATGTATTGTTAGTAAAGTTTCCTTTTTAAATTTGGAAAAGAACAAATTTGTTATTGTATAGTTTCCCTTAGGGAGGATTCATATGTTACCAAATGAACAGTGCAGTGTGTATGTACAGTAGGTCTATGTACAGTAAAATTCACTTATCCCTTGTAAATTTGTAAAGTCTTACAAATTTGAAATAATAAACATTGGCCATGTCATTATAAAATAGCAGTTAAATTTTAAAATTGAGAAATTCCATGAGTGGATGATGTTTCATATATATGTTACTTTACCACACATTGAGCAATACAGCTAGTGCATATATATATTGATGTACAGTACTGTAGATTCACCCAGATAACCAAGGTCACCAGGTATCTGACAGACTACATTAGGCATAAATCTGATGACATTCACAGTGTACTGTAAGTTGCAGGCTCATAGATTTTTGCATCTATAAATGGTCAATTTTTTTTTGTGTAAATTGTACTGTAATGCAAAATATTTCATTTGGTCTTAACCATTTGCTGTTATGTTTTAGGCCTATTGTACATGCACTGCTCAGTTATGAATTTGATACCTGGATCAAACAATTAATCTGGGTAGCAAATTCAGAAGGATACCTCATGCAAATACTACATGTACTACATATGCTACCACACTGAGCAGTGCAGTGTGTATTAATGTACTGTACGTTCATGTTAAGGGTCAACTTTGAATCTGTTAAAACATAGATCTGCCTTAGTTTCATAAAGTTTCATACAAAGTGTAGACTGACATTGTAAGAAGTATTAAATTGATAAATTCCCAAATGCAGCCAATATACAACAGTGTTGATATGCTGATATGATATGATGAATGTGTAACAATAACCAGTATATACATTATTTACTATTGGCGCAAGGTACATCGGATCAGATCGGACAACGGCCGATGTTACCAAAAAATCATTGGCCATCCGATCGGTACTCCAAAGTGATATTGGTCAGCCCTTAGTACATGTACATACTGTAGAGGCAGCATTGCAGATAAGGATTCTTTTTTGCATAGCAAAAAATGCTACACATAATTAGATTTGTATACAGTAGCAATTTTCTAATTTTGTGTAGCATTTTTCAACCGGAACAAAATCGCACCAAAATAATGCAAAAAAAAATGATTGATGTTGTATATGCTCAAGGATATATTGGTGTAATGGAACTTCAACAAAATGGGAACAACTCCAGTCCATCTGACTCAGTGGCTGGGTCCAGGTCCAGGTAATGCTTCAGCAGGGTTTTCCAGGTCTCAGAAACAGGCAGGTGCTTCCTCAACTCCTGAACCAGAACAGTTGAAATCGTACCCATTCCCTCCTCAGTTCTTCAGCATTGCAGATAAGGATCCCTTTTGCATAGCAAAAAATGCTACACATAATTAGTTTTGTATAGCAATTTTCTAATTTTGTATTAATTTTGCGATGCGATACCGGCTATCTGCAACGCTGTGTAGAGGTATTTTAAATCTCACTGTACAAATGACAAACCCAAATAAATAAAATTCCACAAAGTGGTTTTGTGGCATCAAACACACCGGGTCACGGTGTTTTCAATTTTTATTTTTGAGGGATAAATACAGAGTGAACAGAGTCAATAGCTTGTATTTACTTAGGCCTACTGTACATGCATTTCATGTGTTGCACATCGTTACAACAGTTGTACAGCTGTACTACTGTGTGTGTGCCTGTGACGGCTTGCTTGTAAACATTACTCAATAAGACAAGCATCTATAAAGCAGATACACTTAGTAAACTGTACAAAATTGATATTCATTTGGGTGGGGGTCAAAGGTCATATGTGGTCAATGTATGCAAAACAGCAAAAATCAGTACAACTGCAGAATGCAACGCCCCGCCAGGTTTTGTCATTTTCAATGCTTCACTGCTCTACACACAAGTGCTTAAAATACAATCAACAGGGGCATTGTATTCTGCAGTTGCTCATAAAAAAATCTTGTAAACATCAAGAAGGTTGCATTCATATACAAAACATGTATTTAGGCAAGTTTTAAAATTGACAAGGATTATGCAAGGAATAACAGGACAATTTTCCCTCATTCTCTACTGTTGTCTGTTTTGTGATCTGCATATCTGGTGTCATATTATGGCAAGCCAAATGTCCAATAAATCCTGGTTTATCCGTTGATAATCCAGGTTTATCCGTCGATAAACCCGTTTTATCGGTCGATAATCCAGGTTTATCGGTGATAATCCTGGATTGTCACCGATAATTGGATTCTCGGTCGATAAACCAGGTTTATCAAAATTATCAAAATAAACCAGGTTTTTTGATTTATTGGGCATTTGGCTTGCCATAGGCTATTACTTTGACACAGATCCGCTAGGGGTGGATGGTTTGCTCAGCAATTGTGAGTGCTGTCAGACGCTGTAGCTACATCACTGATCACAAGCATTTTTATTTTTATTTTTTATATGTTAACTATATGGAAATAGTGTAATTAAAAACAGTGACAAGAATGAAAACAAATCACATACAAAACACATCACTTAAAAACACATCAGTTTTCCTAATTTGTGTGTTAGGCTATCTAGCCTAGTTGTGTGTGACAAAACACATTTTGGAGTATTTCTTTTGCGTATTCTTGGTTTAGAGTATTCTGGGATTCAAAAGCTTTTAATGCATAATATCAGAATGAGGTACTACCGTATGAGGTATCATCTCTTCTCAGTTTCAGAATTTTGGTTGAAATTCTCAATTCTGATTAATTCTCAATTCTAATTACCAGTTTCAATGACATATATTTGAGATGTGAAAACAGGGCTTTGTTTATAAGAAGCACGGTCACAATTGTGCTTGTATTATATACTGTACAGTGTAGCACCAATATACTGTATATATACTGTATATCCTGTGAAAGGCTACGATGATGTAATTACTCTCTTCTCCATTCTCCACTTAAGTTTTAATTAATTTAAGTTTGAGACATATGGCATAAAATAATGAACAGTAGCACTGATGTGTAAATTCATGTGGTGCATATTAATTGAGCTGCCATGTTAAAAAAGTTTCCCCTGCACAACCCAAAAAGGGATAACAAATATTGGCAGTGACAAAGGTAGCTTAAATTGATTGGCAAATATCTCTTAAATTTATTGGCAAAGATCCTGTAAAAATCTTGGCAGTGTCCAATTCCGGTCCTTTACCTATGTAATCATTAATTTTCAATCCTCCCCTGTTCATGTCCATCATAATTCTCGCAATATTCTTCCAAAATTCCATATTATATATATATATATGCTGATAATTGGCTCAACACTACAATATATTACTCCTAAGATGAAAGTCAAGATCCACAAAGTCAAGAGGCACAAACATTTGACAGTAAACAGAAAACTTCAATCTGTGGAATTATGAATTTACAATTTAACATAAAATATTAATGGCTGTTTTCAAATACTAGCTCATGTTTTATTTAGTGGCAATTAACAGTTTATGCATATAATTTGCTCTGAACAAAACCTGTAAAATGTGTTTCTAAGATGAAAGGCAAAATAAGTAGTTTACTCTTGTTTTTAATGTTTTATGTGAAAAACTACAGTACTGTACATTGTATGTACTGAATGATTAGAACATTACACAGAGGGGAAAATCCCTATTTGTGGCTCAAATTCTTACTGTGCCTTTATGTAGTAGGGATGTGCCCAGGATTTACTGAGTGCCGGGCGCATTGATCACCATGACGGAGGGGTCTAATATAAAGTGGAATATTTTTCTTCCATTAATGGTGCTGAGATGCAATAGGCTGCTACTTTTGGACCTCTCCAAACAGGTGATGATTCCCTGTTCCTTTTATATAAAAAGAAGAGCCCTCTATTATTTTTTATGTTACAGTGTTTATAATTCATGATATTTTAATTAGTGCCCGGCGGAAATTGTTAGTACTATATACTGTACATCTCCTCTGCTACCATATTGTGCAGTTGTTTAGTTAACTTCTCCGTGTTGGCTTTTATAAATGCAGCTGTCTGTTCGTTAATAACAAATAAATTTAAAACATGCGGTTAAAATTTTATTCTGTTTAATTTAATCTGAAGAGCTACTCCTAATGCAGTCCCATCTTAACTCCATATAAACAATATTAAATGAATATTTGATATGATTTGAAGTGTTTGTACAGTTTGATCTGACAAGTGGATTATAAAAAATGTACAGGAAATAGTGTTCGGTGTTTTTTTTAGTAGTTTTGTACTTTTGAACCAAATAGGATATTAAAGCAAAAAGAGCAACTTACTGTAGCCCCCTTGAAACAAAATATGTTAATATTTGGTCGTACATAAAGGTATTTAACTGTAGCCTATGTACAACAGAACCAACAAAAACAAAACCCTAAAAACATCTTTCAGAGTTCAAATTCATTCAACCATGAGTGTTATGGTTGTCAAAATGAAGTTTGAAAATAGAGTTTGGTTGTTTTGGGTATGTGATAAACTATGGATTGGATGACATCATACTATTAAGAGAAAAAGTGAGATATTGCTGCACAAAGAATATATTAGGCTTAAAAACTTGTGTTGGAAAATTCCATATAATTAATAAATTAATGCTATTCTGTACAGTGTACATGTATGCAGTACAATACAGTACAATGTCAGAGTTATGATCAACTTATTAAACACTGTTATTGTACTGTATTGTTGATACACTGTATACAGTACATCATTAATTTTATGACATTTTATCAATAGTATCAATATTACCCACTTATGCTGATACATATTACTGTTTGAATCATACTAGTTTCAATATTGAAGGAAAAAATCATGGAAGGCACACCTTTCTGATGAGTAATAAAAATAATAAAATGGGATTTATATAGTGCCAAATCAGTACACAAAGTCACTGCTAAAGGTGCTTCACAAAGAAACAAAATTAATTTACAAAAGAACAAGAGTAGAAATGAGTCTTCACTCTTCAGTAATGTCTTGAAAGTAGAGAGTTCTGAGCAAGTTTGTATGTTATCTGGTAACTGGTGCCACAGTTGAGACTTGAGAGGCCAAGTACTTGAAACTTTTGTAGCCATAGTGTTTCAACAATGGTTTGGGAAGTGTTAGATATAATTTACAAGAAGATCGAACTATGAAGTGTACGAGCTGGAATGTATGGTGAAGGAAGTTCAGAGAGGCACACAGGATGTCTCAAGCTATGAGCACGAAAGGCAATACATAATACTGTACAGGTACTGTACTAGTTACAGTAGTAGAACACCTCAGTAACTGTTGAATGCTACCTTCTATTTATGGCAATTAACAAACCAAAAAACTATGTTCATGGAAATGTGCTGAATTTCATATTATAGTTCACATGAATACGGTGTGTATGGTTACAAGGCAATTCTGGGACCAAAGTGTATCTCACATACTGTATGCGGTACCCCCTCCCCGTGATTGGTCAAAGCCCCTACCTAACATGAGCTGACCATTCTAGCATATTTCTATGTACAGTTTAGCTGACTCTGCATGAGAGTTTGTTCACCTTCATATATACAACAGATTGTAATCATTCTGTAATGTTTGTTTCTTCGCGTAGGTATCAAGGATGACGAGACACTTGGTGCGGGAATTGTGCAAACTACACAATGTCTCAGAGCCAGCCAGCTTACAGAGCCTAGATCAGCATCTGCCAGATGAGGTATGTGTGGCCAGCCTGGCTTTATCCCTCCTTTTGAATCTTATTTTCAGCAAACTAGTTTGATTAAACAATTTTAGGTGTAGGTAGAGATGTCTGCTGTTGGTTTTTACAAAACGGGAAGCTTATGGCTCTAGTTAAAGGGGCTATATCACTACGGTAATTAAGGTTCATTTTGTCAGTCTTGTAATAAATCACACATATTTTTCAGTTAAAATACAGAGTCCAAAACAATGATTTGTTTTTCTACACTTGCCTGGGGAGCAATATACTGTAACTAGGAGATTCCAGGACGGGATTCCTGGTTGTAGATTTATAGTCAGTTGGATAATTGGGTTTTAGCTGCTTTTGATGTCACTTAATGGGAAGAAAGAAGTGACCACTACTGGGCTAAAAGTTATGCCAGATGCTAAAACACAATGATATGGGAATTGCAGAGTGATGATTTATATGAGGTAAGCATGTAACTAATAAAGCTCCATAAACTTGTAAATACACAAACCAGTAAGTTTTAGGGAAAACATTCAAATTTGAATGAGTGAATGGAGGCTGGCATTCAAAAAAAAAAAAGGGAGGCAACCATAGTTGTTATATTTAACAGGTTATTAGGGTGGTATAATACTTTACAGCTATTACAGCTAAGATTACTAAGCCTGCTCCAAATTTCAGGGTCATGATGACGATATGGCCAGCGCTGATGAGGATGAGATTGAGGGCGCCCATGGTGATGATGAGGAGGAGCATGATGATGATGACTGCCTTGACCACTATGACATGATGGAAGAGCCAAGGTATTAATTCTTGTAGTTTCCATAATGAACTTCTAGGCCTATTCGATTGTAGTCATACTACAATTTAAGATCATGGGTTCCTATATTCCAGTTCTTGATTACAAACAAATATGAATTTTTTTCAAAAAGTTTTTTTTAAGCTTGGTCTCTGTGTCAACTTTGACTAAATAATAAATAACAATTATAAATGCATATCCTATTGTAATCTTACCCCTTTGTTGTTAGGTTAAGGCCCAGATGCCTAAATGAATTTTGTTTACTCCCATAATCACTTCCAATGTGCTTATGTGTATGTATTTCTGTATGTATGTTATTTATTTTTATGACAGCCATATCTGTATTTTTAGTAACTTCATTTGCATATAAAAGTTTTTAAAAATATCAAGATTCCATCTTTTAAATATTCAGGATCTTATTTAATACTTACTTTCAACACTTTGGAAGGCTCAGAGAATCTTCGTAACAGTGATAGGGGATCTTCTAAGAAGTTGAAGGCAGTGTATTTGCTTTACTTGTGTATACCTTTCCTTTACCACTGAGCAAGGTGCCCTTTTAGACTTATACACAATCAATATTGATGTTAACCTAATGTATAAAGTGTTTTAGGAATGTAAGCTTTGGTATAGTCTCTGTTCCATTCCTACTATGGTTATACACAATCAATATTGATGTTAACCTAATGTATAATGTGTTTTAGGAATGTAAGCTTTGATATAGTCTCTGTTCCATTCCTACCATGATTGCTCTGCATTTCTGCTAGTTTCCTCATCTTACTGTTTTTTTTTCATCTCAGGACAGAGAAAGAGACAGAAGATACGGACATGGACGAGGGTTATTATGCAATGATGACGAAGCTCCAGGCGAACCAGAGAAGAGATTACCAAAAGGTTTGTGATCTATTGGTGCAGGGGGCATGAGGGCACCCACAACAAATTGTGGCTGTCAGAATTTTCCCCAATGCTCCCCCTCCCCCAACAAACACATATGTCAGTCCCCCATCAAATTATGGTGCCCCTCTCAATTGTCTCGTGGTCATGATCTGTTCTCTCTGTTTTTAATATGCCAGGCCCATCATTATTTTCTTAGTTTGCTTGTCTCTCTTGCCTAAGTTAGATAACAGCTGTAAGAGGTCAAAAGTGGTTGAGCATGGCTCAAGTGTGTGATATAAATTGAACCCACCAGTCTCACCCGCCCTATGCTGCTTAGCTATATAGGACCATTTGAACACATGTGAAACAATCTTTTCATTCGGTATGGACAACTGATATAACTTAGAGACATAAATCATTAATTTTCACAAGTTATACAACTGTTTACATAGTTTTGAATATAAATTTAAAGTAGTATAATTTGTCATGGTTTTTCTGGTGATCTTTAGTCCAAAATAAAGTCTGATGACACCTTTAATGATTTGTAAATTTGTTGATTGCCTTCTATATCGTGTTCTCAACAATGCAATATATATGAGATTAATTTCTATACACATCAGCTTTTTGCAATACTTTTATTTTCATGGCCAAAGCTGTACAGTTGAATTTGTTTTTCTAAGCTTTTGCATGGGATGTTTCTACCAGTATAAGTTAAAATATCACCATCGAGGTAAGTGTTGCATTACCGCAATGCTACTAGTGTTTGGATATTTGATTTTCGTTCTTTAAAGTGACTATATCACCTACATATGTAACAGTTCTGTAAATATCATTTTTGGTTATGATGCCGAAGGCCGAGTAACCTATATGATCAAGTTGGCGTGTGTATGGGTGCGTGTGTGTGTGTGTGTGATGTGACGACTTGCTCGTAAACACGATATGTCAATGACATGTTGGATCAACGTCATATTGGACGCGTACATGTTGGATCAATGTCATATTGGACTGGTAGATGCACCATGATGTGTAGATGTTCCCTATTGTTTTGTACAATATATTACAATAAAAAATTATGACATAAATTATTTCATAAAGTCTCATCGGCATCGAAACCACTAAACCTTTGGGTTTTCTGGTTGAGTTAATAAAGTTTAAAAAGATTGTCCAATGCAAATAAAAGTACAAATTCAGGCTACCATTTTCATCTTAGCTTTGAGGTAACTTTAAAAGTAGAGAGAAATCTTCTTTTTCACAACCATTATAAAAGTAAAAGTTTTAATACATGCAAACAAGTCCTTTTACACCGAAAACCATTGGTGGTACAAAGTGTTGTCAAGTTGGTTCAATGAGCTTTTTTTCATGGCAAATTCTTATCAGGGTTAGGAGTGTTCCAACTTTGCACACTGTTCCAACTTTGCACACTGTTCCAACTTTGCACACTGTTCCAACTTTGCACACTGTTCCAACTTTGGTACACATACTATAGGGGAGGTCCCACTGAATTAAACGTTCCAATAAATTTTCACTGGTGAATTTTGTTTGAAAACTTTTCCACTCAAGTTGTTTGAAATTTAATTCAGATTGTAATCAATGTCATTTTAAATTAAGATTTATAAAAATGTAGGGACCTCTTCTCAAATATGAAGTTTATTTTGATGGATAGGGAACAAAATTTGGAATTGTAAAATATTTAAAAAATGACCTCATGAATAACATGTATTATGCAAATTAGGCTGCCATTTAAATACCTTCAAAAAATGTGATAATGTTCTCCAGAAGTTTAAGGGTTAAGGTGTACAGATGAGTGGGCACACCCTCATATATGTCTCATAAATAATGGTGGATCGTTTTCATCCTCCAAAGTTGTTAGGATAGTTTAAAGCCCGACAAATTACCTTTTTTTTCTCAGTGTTATATATTTTATTGATTTAATCAATTCATTGTCTTGAGAAACTACCAAATTCTGCTCCTTTTAACCAACTTAACACATAACTAACAAGTTATCAAGCATAGAAACATGGGCTTTTGTTTTCGCCAATGTATGCAATATGCCTACGCCTTCCTCTAACATAACGTTAATGCAATCTTTTTGTTCTTTATATCTGGTTTTGTTGTAACCAAAAGTAGGTTATCATTTCAGTCCAACATAAACTGTGTAAGCCACCTGCACATAAAAAAAATCTTTGATTTAAGATGCATCTTTCTATCTCTTTCAGGGCACCACGACAGGTTCCGTTCAAGCAACAGACAGACTCATGAAGGAAGTGAAGGATATATACAAATCACAGAACTTTAAGAGCAAAATGTACTCAGTAGAACTAGTCAACGACTGTCTATACGATTGGAACATAAGAATATTCAAGTAAGCAAAGATGCCCTCCCGTGTGGTTTGTTAACACACAAAGTACTGTAAATTTCATATGCTCCTTAGTTTTGGGACGATATAGCCGATAGTGGCACAATCGTTTCTGGCAGATATTTCCATTACGATATGATGGTCTGACAATGATGCTGGCGAGATCTGTTTAAAATGAAAGGAGAGGTGTGTAATAATAGTGGTGCATTTAAAGGCTCTAGACATGTTTTTTTGTGATTGGTCAAAGCCAATACAAGCAAACAAGGTGACCAGTCTGGCATATTTCTAGCCTACTCATGGCGAGAGTTGCTCATCTTAGAGAATGGGTACTGACAGCAACAATCACAGAATTTATGTGCTACTCTCCCTTGGTTGGGTGATTAAAAGATCTGTTCACTGCTTTTAGCAATGAGTGCAAATTTTTGCAAAACCGCTAAACCTTAATCTAGGGCTGTCAGTTTCCGTTTAATTTGCTAAACGTTTAAATGATCGGAATAAACGTTCGTTTACCGTTTAAACAGTTTTAGCATACTACCCTCTATTTTATTTTTGCCCTAGTGTTGTATGATGATTTCACGAAAATCTGCGCTCTTAATAAAACCATGCTTGTTGCAGCGAACAAAACAGACGTGTTTAACCCTAATATCATCAAGCGCAAAGTTGGGTACATCATTGAAATGATAATCCATTGGTGTTACTAGCGGCTCATTTTGTCATAAGTTAAAATAAAATATATTTCAGAGTATGAATAATCCTAATAATTTTTTGTCCGTGATTAAGTGTTAAATTTGTGTAAAATGTTTAGGCCTAGCATAGGTTTCGATTGAATTTAGTGTTACTCATGTCAATGTTAAATCAGGCGAACGTTAGCATTAGGTTAGGCTAATTAGGCCTAATACTAAACGTTATTATTTGGCTAGGCTAGGCCTACTTGCATTTTGCAGCACTAAGCCGATCAATGTCGGCTAGGTCCTATTGTCTGTATTGTCTAGCCTAAGCAATTAAATATAGGCTTGGCGTTACGGTCAGGGTTGTTAAGAATACCGACTGCATGATAAGCTGCACTTGTTGTGTGGTGAATTTGCCATTGCTTTGAGTTTGAAAGAAGGCATTCATGTTCAATGGGGATTATTCAATATTGATTGATTATGGACTGAACTTTAATAAGCAATCAAGCTAGGCCCCTAAAGGTTAGGGCTAGGCTAGGCCCTTAGCTTAGGCAAGATACATATTTGAAAAAAATAAGTTTAGGCCTATAGCAGCTTATTGTTGATATTTTGAAGTTTTTAGTCAATTATTTATGTTAGTTGGCCCAGGTCCCAATAAATGCCTCCAACATTTATCTAGGCCTTGTCGTGTGGCGAATTCGCCATTGCCTTTGAAAGAAAGCATTCAGGTTCAATGGGGAATATTCAATATTGATTGATTATGGGCTGGAGTTTTATAAGCAATGATTCACATGCCTAGGCTAGGCCCCTAAAGGTTATGGCTAGGCTAGGCCCTTAGCTCAGGCAAGATACATGTATGAAAAAAATTAGTTTAGGCCTGTAGAGGCTTATGGTTGATATTTGGAGGTTTTAGTCAATTATTTATGTTAGTTAGCCCAGGTCTCAATGTATGCCTCCAGCATTTATCTAGATCTAGAACCAGGGTAGGATTCGATGAAGAGAGGCAAACTTTGTCAGCAGCCTGCAATTTTTTTTTTTATAGGTTAGCGATACGTTTGGGGTTGTTTTACTTGTTTTTAATACTGACATGATAAGATGTACTTGTGTCCCCCATGTATCTCGTTCACCAGGTGGTAGGCCTACTGGTATGATTGACCATCTAAAACATTTTGAACTGCCCCTACATTATGTGGTCATGATGACATCATAATTTAATCATAAACATATTCAGAACAGTTTAGTGCCTAGTATGAAAACAATTTATTTTGTACATAAATTCTTTTTTGCTTACACAGTTTAATACCAAAAACATATGTGAAATTGTGAATATGATAATAATGAAAGTAATAATAATGTTAATTTCTCTCGTCAAACTGATGACTGTCGAGTCCTCCAATATCTACAAGTTCTTACTCAAGAAAATGAGAATGTTCACATTGCTTGGTTTGAGGCAACTCCTCTTACTGTTCACACCATTCCCAGCATTAGAAAATATCCGCTCACTTGGGACGGATGTGGCTGGGGTGCAAAGGAATTTCTTTGCCATAGTTGACAAAACTGGGAAACTGCTCTGGTTTTGCCTCCACCACTGGTTGGGGTTGACGCTTCGGTTCTGTCCTGGCAAATTCAGGTAGTGATCCAGCTCACTGGGCAGCGCAAGAGGTTGACTTCCTTCATCTGTATTGGCAGACTCTATGTCGATGTCATCGGACCCCAACAAGTAGTCGATGGCGCTCAGTTCATTGGCACTGCTGCTCACCATCTTAAGTTCTTCTCCTCTTTGCTGCTGGCTGCCGAGCATCCACCAGGGCCCATAGTTCCTCGATGACAGCCTCCCTCTGATGTGGCTCCAGGAAACTGAGCGATTTGTAGCGCGGATCCATGATAGTTGCCATGAGTGTGGGGTTGTCATTGGCCAGTGTGAACCTGTGAGATAATTATGAGGATAAAATAATAATATTGTTACAATAATCCATCATGAATTTATGTCAAATATTCCGGATTAGAAAAATGGTAGACGATCAGCAAACACAGTGACATGCCCTTATAGATAGACTTGTATGGTAACGATTCGGTAATGATATCCATTTATGGGTATAATCCATATCTTTAAAATCTGATTGGTATCAAATTTCGGAACCCTTACAGGAAAGGATATTGTGACCTTGTATAGTAACAAGACATAGCACATGGCTATGATTTACATGCTAGACGCGTTTCGGTCGGGTGGGAAAGTCCCCAGACCTCATCAGTAGCGGGAAAAAGAAATAGTAATGTGAAAGGTTGAAAACCAATCAAATTACTAAGTCACAAGATAAAGTTCAGGTGAGCAGCTAAGTACAGTGTCGAAAGCAAAAATGTTCTGTAATCGGGTAAGGTGTTATTTTTTGGGAACTCATATTGCAATCGTTGCGTCACAAATTGCTCTGTTCTAGGCAATTAGAGTTCCGAAAATTAACGTTAGGGCTAAGCTTAACCAGATTACATTAGTTCTAAGGATGGTCCACACTGTCAAATTTTGTTGGATCGAACCGTGCGTACATTTAAAAATTATTTATTAAGACACAAATTGTTATAGGTCTAGACCTATGACACAAGCTGAATTCTAGCTCACGTGCTGTGTTTGATCATGATACACCAAAGTTTGAATATGTGGGATGTCATAGGCATACAGGGGTCAATATTTCTGGGGGCAAGATCAATTTTTGCCAGAATACTGTAATTTATTAATTTTGGCCGTCTCATTGTGCCCGAATGGATCAACTGTTTTTGCCCGAATTGGGAGGGTGCGCCAATGCCACCCCCCCCCCCCCGGCCTCGTACGCCTATGTGGGCTGGCTTTTAGGCTATTATTAAAGCCTTCGCCTAACTTAGGCTAATTATAACGTTAGGCCCTATATGCCTAGCCTTCATTAGACCTAACATTAGGCTAGGACTAGGCCTAGGATGAAAATGTTAAGTCATGATATGATTTGTAATTACATTTCACAAGTTCCAGTCGACTCTTGATCAGCATTCAAGATGGGAGTAACTGTCGAATGCCACGGTCAATTTTTGAAGAACACCTTTGAAGAACGGCGCAGTCGCGGTGGAGGCATTCACGTAATGGAAGAAAGGAAGCAAGGACTTGTATTGCCATCCGGACTTAGTGTTTTTTCTGAATATTATTTTGAGAACGACAATACATTATGATATACTGTCCCCACGACTTCGTCCTAAGATGGAGGCGCAGTCGCGGTCGCAGTGGAGGCATTCACGTGTCTATGACGTTATGGAAGGAAGGGAGCAAGGGCTTGTATTGCCATGATATATTGTCACCACGACTTCGCCCTAAGGTGGAGGCGCAGTCGCGGTCGCAGTGGAAGTAGTCACATGTCTATGACGTAATGGAAGGAAGGGAGCAAGGGCTTGTATTGCCATGATATATTGTCACCACGACATCATCCTAAGGTGGAGGCGCGGTCGCGGTCGCAGTGGAAGTAGTCACGTGTCTATGACGTAATGGAAGGAAGTGAGCAAGGGCTTGTATTGCCATGATATATTGTCACCACGACTTCGTCCTAAGGTGGAGGCGCAGTCGCGGTCGCAGT
>JAODFY010274086.1:0-14606 GCA_027580055.1 Paracaudina chilensis | reverse complement strand
ATAGGTCTGTCAGAACATAGGTCTGTCAGAACATAGGTCTGTCAGAACATAGGTCTGTCAGAACGTAGCTCGGTGTTGGAACATCAGAGCAGTCGCTTAATGGAACAAGTTATTCTTGCTTTAATATGTAATACATATTAGAGAGGTACAGTATGTGGTTTCCATGATGACGTTGAGGATTTTGATTATTCAGAAAGCACAATTTGCTGAAATGGTTAGGGAATTGATTAAGGAACAAAATAATACACATGATTAAGAGAGGTTATGGCATGCATGATTCCTGTTCACATGGCATGCTAATTATTAAAAAATCTGTAACACCAAATAGAGAACATAATGGAATACTTTGTTCACAAGATGGGAAGAACGTTTAAAAGGTGCAGTAGTTCCATGCTTACATTGCCTTCATATCAATAAACAATTGGTTTGTTATTCAGTCATAATATATATCCAATACTTAACCTTTGGGAGGGTTTTCCTGCTCAAACATACATGCCCCATAAAGAACACAAGGCGTGACATGAAGAACAAATATTTGAAAAATGGGATAATAAAAAAAATGGGAGTGAGGGTTTTCAAACAGATAATATTCATCTTATTTACTCATACTCAGTGGCATTGCCAAAGGGGCTGATGTGCTATTTTTTTTTTTGCCACCTATGTAGCCACAAATGAGATTTGTGATATATATATACATATTTACCTAGATTCGACATTAGAGCGAAAAACCCATTGACATACACACTAAAATAAAACATTAATTCCTCATACACTCCCTAACCTCTGACCCTACAACAAACAATAACCCTAGTTTTAGACAGTGGAGAACATGATAAGTCTATTTGCGACATAAATTATGATTAGAAATGGTAGTCAAAACGTTAATGGGAAAACAATATTTCGCCTTAATGTCAAATTTCCCCTTTCCTATTGTTCCACCTTCGCCCTAGCGTCGAATCTAGGCGTAAATATATATATATATATATATATATAAATACAGTGCTGTATGTTATATTTGAGGATGCACCTCTGTTTCCCTATTTTGAAATGTCTGGTGATACCAATGCTCATATATCCCCCACCCCCTCCCTCATCAACAATATCAAATGTCAAGAATCAATATTGGAATAGGGAAAGCCACTCCAGATGGCATCCAGCACTTACTGCTCAAGGCAAGAGAGACTGAACTGTATAAGTTCATCATTTCCCACATGTTAAGTAGAACTTGAATTGTGTTCTTTCCTGTATAGGCTTGTAGGCTGCCTGTTGGCGCCACTGACTATCGGAGTAGGTCTATCTGTTATTATGTGAAAATATTTTTATTCGTCTGTGTCTGTCTGTCTCACCCCTTGAATGTTTTTCCATGGACGGAGTTCTATGCCGGAACGAAATATTTTCTCTTGCTGCCCAACAACATGTTGTAATCTCGATACAAAATGTGTTTGTTTTAAACTTGGGGGGGGGGGGGGATTATCAGAGCTGTCGGTTGTTCAACTTTATTGCTCCAGGAGCAAAATAGAAAAGGTTCAATTAAGAAATTTCTTTCTGAGATTATGTTGATGACATGAGCAGGAAATCTTGCATGTGAGTTTTAGTAGGAAGTTTGACCGAAACCTCCAGGGCTTTTGAGCTGCGCCAGTCTATGTGTGACAGAACATACCCTCAAGGGAATACTGAGTGGGAAGAGGCCAATTATTAAAGGCACTTTTCCCAATGCTGTTTTCTCTTTGGGGAAGGGGAGGATCTATTTTAAATACGGGCCATAATTAGTTGGGTCAGAGTACTTTATTATATGTCAGTTAAATAATTTGGTTAGGTTTCAAACCTTGTCGGGGCCAGTCTTCTCAAAGTAGGGGAAAAAAAACACTACACAACACTTGGGGGGGGGTATCTATTTTTTTACCAATAGCACAAATCATCATTGGAGGGCACATGGGGGCAAAAATTTGGGTGCATGTGTTACTCTCCCCTCCCCCCCCCCACCCCTTGATGACCGCACAAATGGACATTTTCGTATGTATTACATAGGCCGCTTGGTTGTGTGGTTAGTCAAGGAGAAGAAACATTGAGATAAATGGTTGTCATAAATGGTTGTCATGTTTCTTCCTCAAAATACCCTCAAACTACTAATCACCTGTAATGGGATGTTTAATCATGTAGGGATAGATACAGCAGGCTTTTACTTTGACCTAAGATCAATGCATTAATTGAGGAAGACTAAAGCAAACTAAACTGCAGCACAATTTTAGTTATTCCCTATCAGCTTACAGTCAGCTAGGATTAGTGTTTGTCAGGTGTATGGGGGAGGGGTATGGTGAAGCTTACTCTTCATTTTTTTTTGGGGGGGGGGGGGGGTTCTAACCTCTTACTGAGGTTACATGTAATATCTGCAGTATTTTAATGCTTCTCAAGTTTATGAAGGGTCTGTGGATACAGCTACCTTTTCTGATACAGAATTCATTCATAATATCTCTATACGTTTTTTTTGTCCCTTGCAGGTGTGTCTGTGTAGTCCATTATGGATACTTTGTTACATATTTTATAATTGAACCCATGATGGATTTGTGTATTAAATCTTCCTCTGTTGTGAAACTATAACATATGGCATATCCTTTATACATCCACCATGTCTGCATATGAACCTGTTTTTCAGACAAAGATTATTGAGGCCCTGTTGAGTTACACTGTTGAACATGTTTCCCCCTTTGGGTACCAAGATGATTTTTTGCCGTTTTTTTTTTCATTTCACAGTAAACATTTTTAGCATTCTTTGCCTTCTAAGTCATGGTTTTACATCCTACGCCCTAAGCTGTACCTGCTGTGAGCCAAGTTCATTGGTGTATAACGGGCTATTTTCCCCCATAGACTCCAGGCCCTTAGTCATTAAGAGTTGGCGTTTCCATGGCCAAACAAAACAAGAAAACAAGTTAATATTCCGAGAGATACACATGAGTAAACCTTTACATTCATGAAATCCTTTGGTAGGAAAGAATGGTGTGCTACTGGTGATCATTTGAAGCTTAATTTGAAAGACGCAACATGGTCTTGTGGCATTCTTTTAGTACTCAGAAATGAATTCTTTTGGGAGTATTGTTTTCATTATGAGTTAATGAAACTGGCTGTTTTATTTTCCGACCAAACCATTTTCAGAATGATTGTTTAGAGGATAATTTCCAGAAAATTCAATTTCCTTAAAAAACTGTGACACTGCCCCACATCAAGATTTTATCTGTTTTTATAGTGTGGATTTCTGGTTTGGGTATGTGCTAACCATGTGATTATTTTATATTATGAGATCATATATTTGGAATAAGCTGTCACATAAAAACTATGTTGTACACATCATTTAATAATTTCACCTGCTGTGAAATCACCAGGCAATAATGTGATCAAAGATAAAATGTTCGCATCGTAATTTCTTTCATGGTTGTTCCGAAATTCTGAATGTTCCTGAGTTATGATTGATATCATAATGATTTCTGATTGATAATGATATTATTTTTTGGTTTTATTATTTTGGAATAAACCTTATTTATGGTATATAACCTGGAAATAGAAGGAAGCACTGTTAGGGGTGTTTTCAGGGACTTACTTTTGGTATGTTATTTTACCATATTCCTGGACCTCTCCTGAAAAGTTTCAGCTTTTTATCAACTATTTCCAAGTTTGGGGCTATATGATCCAATACGCTTCACCTAAATTAGGTAATCTATGCTACACCGAGACATTTTAACGCTTCTTTAAATGTGCAACATTCTTGGGGAAAATTCCAAGATCTGGAATTATGGCCGGGGGGTTGGGGAAACTTAGCAACCCCGCCCCTCCCTGACAGAAGGATACAAAAAGTAAAGGCAAATATTATTAGTGTTGAGCCGATACCACTATAATCCCATATTACTGATATCCAATATTTAAATATTTTTTAAAAATCCAGAAAGAGTCCTCAGAACATCATCAATAGTTAATACTTGGGGTCAACTGATAATCGGATCAGCCAACAGATTGGTGCGCCAAAGTCATATCGGTCAGTTTATATAAACATTGTGTTTATATAATATACATTTGTGTTGTGTTTATATACATGTGTTTTATATATAAATACATTCAAAGCTCATATAATAGGTATATAAACTTTGCGAATATCGTTTGGTGGTTATCAGCGTAAGCTTTGGTTTTTGCTGATACCGATATATTCTGCCGATATAAAGGCAAATATTGGCCGATAATGATATTGTTAACGGATAAACAGCTCAACACAAATATTATGATTCTTAAATTACATCAATTTGATGTTGTTTATTAAATCTACAAAAATGTTGTTTATTAATTTTTGTCTCATTCTATATTTTCCCTATTCATCAATGCCTCAGGACGTATTTCAGTTTTAAATTTTGAACATTATATATTGTACATCGTGATTGTTACTACAAGATTTAAGATAAGATAAGATACATATCCATCATAAAACACTATTCCTTCCAATTTTGTAATAACGCCAGGTGCATTATTTATCACTCATATTAACAAACCTTTTTATCTGTATGTTAATACCTATATACACAGTCGTAACAGAAACTACATTTTATTCTCTAAAAAAAAAATATTATTGCAATCAAAACAATTTTGATGACAAGGATAAAGTGATTGATGGAGTTAAAACAAATTTATATTGAAAATAATTTTACTCTATTCTGTTTTAGCAGCTGTTGAAAAATAAATGCAGCACCATTTGTTTCAATATCGTTGCAAATTTACGTTGCAAAAAGTACAAGTGTTGTTTGTTTTAAGGGGCCAGCTAGACAGATCTTGATGACAATGACACAGATCTCGATGACTGCAGCTAAATATGGTGTTTTGTGCAAATGCAACATTTTTGTGCATTAATGCAACACAGTAAAATTATGTTAGAATGGGATACAATGCACTAAAGCAGCGCTATGTTTGATCTACCACATACCACACAAGTTACGGTAAAACTATAGTGTTTATTCAATTAATTTAATTAATCATGCAACTCCAGACAACATATCACCTTTAGAACATTAAGTACTGATTTAAATTTTTGTACTGAATTTTTGACATTACTGCTGTGGTCAGTGTATATTTATATATATATATATATATATATGCTGAATCTGAGTGGTTGATTTTTTTATTATTTTATTTTTTTATCTATTGATTTTTTAAGAGGTTAATTGAGGTCAACACGTGTGAAGTGTTGAAAAAAACTGGCTAACTCAATAGTAGAAACTTGGATAAAACTCATAGTTGGTATGTAGGTCAGCCATATTGAATAGGTGAACCCTACTCATTTTATAAGAGGCCAAAGGTCATGAGGTCAACGTGGGTCACCTTACTGTGTAATAGGACTCAAAGGGGAAACTTAGAAGAAAATCATACTTTGTTCGTAGGTGGCCACGTTGAGTATAGATGAAATCACGGAACGTCAATATGTGTCAAGTGTAGCTGTGAAAGCCCCTTGAGCCCCACCTTGGGTGCGCCACTGTATGAATGTTTCCTAGTGTGTATGAGGAACCTACATTATATCACCTCTACACAGAGTAAAAAAGTAATCCAACAACGAGGAAGCAAGGAATCACAAAACCTCTGGGTTTTCTGGTTAATGAAAATAGAGCCGCCACTGCAAGGACAAAATGTGCAATGTTTATCATTTTATCAATATATTTTAAGAAATTTATATATATCAGATTTTTTGAAGGAGAATTAAACCCAGCTCAGTTGGAATTAGCTTATATTAAATAGCATACAAGATACATCAAAATATCTTTTGAAATATCAATGTTTGAAATGTATAATTGTGAGGTTAAATACTCTCCACAGGCAGTCTCAGAAGTTATTATCTTTTACCCTGTTCAAGATTGGCGCTCTGGCTATGTTGTACCAATCACAGATTTCATCTCTTCTGAAATTCCTTGTGGGATGACTGCCTTAAAAAATATTTCTTGCTTTTATCTGCACCATTTTTTACTGAAATTTACTTATAATTTTAATTTCAGAATTGATGATCCTTTGAACTCACATTTGGGGGACTTCAAGAAGATGGCACAATGCAAGGACCAAACAAATAGTGGCTTAGTAAGTGGGTCACCAGACGAGCCTGAAGCAAGTCCCAATCTGGCCCATAGAGAAGAATGGGGGTCAATAGCAGACATTCTGAAAAGTATCGAAAACACTAGCAGGCGGTCACGAGCAGGGCCTCAGAGTGCCCCCAAAAGAATGCCCCCTTTGACTGAGAACATCCAAACAACCCCCCTCCCTGGGGAAAGGGGGCAGGGGATGCAACAATTGGACCATCTCCTCAGGCTGATGGAACAAATGTGTGTCCTGAGGCGGCAGAATAACAAACTCCGCGAGCATGCCCAGTACTTGACAGCCATAAAAACTCTTCAAGACATTCGCAATGAGCAGCTAGTTCACGACTGTTCATGTGAAGTTCACCGGATATCTGACCACAGCAGCAGTAGTTCCCCCATGGATCATAACCTTGGTAATCTCGAATCATTTTCTGAACCTGAGAGTCACGCGGGGGACGATGAGGTGCAAATCAAGTACCGTTCGAATCGATTGGAGAAGCGTTTGGGTCGGACAATCTCGAGAGAACCGAAGGGTAGAAGTGTAAAGAAAAGGAGCAAGTCATTAGACCCGTTTGGGGAAGAGGCAGAGGAGGAGATGGTTAAAGAGAGAGGGCGCCCTGGTATATTTTCAAAGTTTGAAAAAATGAAAGAGAAGCTGACAAACCGAAGGGGCAGCGTAAAACGTCGAAGTGGGGTTAAAGGTTTAGATGAGGACGGTAAGAAGTATGATTCTGAACTCGGTTTGCCTGTAGATGGGCTTGAAACCAAATCAGAGGACAGCGGATTTTATCAAAATTTAATGGACGATTCGATCCTTCACAGATTGGAGCTCCCCAGCCCTCAGAGGGGGGAGGAAGAGTTCTCAGATGGGGAAGAAGTATTTGACAGCAGACACTCTGCTTTGAGCCAGAGGAACGAACTAAGACCAATCCGTAAAGTGAGCGATGTTTCTACGGGGAGTTCCAGTGAGGAATTCCACGAATCTAAACAGAAGCCCAACAAAAGGAGGTCGCAGCATGCATCACCCTCTGGCGGCAGTTTGAGTGACCACAACGAGGATGTTCACAAGGCTAGGAGGAGGTCTCGTTTCAATAAATCTTCCAGTTTCCAAGAATTCAACTCCTCTGTGCACGACAAAGACCCCAGCCCCCGTAAACTCCCGGAACCAATATTTATACCCAAGGGCCATGGGAGGCTAGAGCAAAGTATGAGCATGGACACAGAAATGCCGGATGTCACCGGCCGGCTGAGTTCCCAGTCCCCGAAGATGGGGAGCGTTGACTCAAAACTCGGTCAAAAGAGGAAACACACCAAAAAGTTTCAAGGTGTGGAATTATCAGATCCGTCATTGTCGTCATCGCCGGAGACCAGGGGTGGAGACCAAATTCCGAGGTCCTCATCACCACCTGAAAAGAAAAGGAACAAAGGTGAGTAAATGCCATTATGAATACTACACCAATATATATATATATATAAATATATATATATATACATGTAGCTATAAGTAGAAGATAAGTTATAGTCTTGTATCCAAGCCAAACTCCCCCACATGTATATATCACTTAGCCCCATGGGCATTTGGCATTGATGACCTGTTAAACCGTGCCTGCTAACAGATTTGCATGTTTGCTCACACATCTTCCTCAACAACCATAGCAGCCAGCATTTAGTATGGGGTGCCCCAATCCATCACCTCACAGGTGATACACTTGCATAGAGAGAGAGAGACAGTGTCTTGCAAAAGGACACAAATGCAATGATTTCGTCTAGAATCAGACTACCAAAGCCACATGACCATTTTATGTAATTGCTCTCATAAAATCAAAGAAAGCATTTAAAAAAAAAATCATAAAATTGAAAAATGTTAAATTTATGTTAAAATCATGAAAACTCATCAGTAAACCTTGAAATGCCAAAATTGTATGCTGATATGGAAATAAAGAAAAATTTATGGGCAAGGGATTTGTATACAAATACAGCTGTCACTGTTGTTATGGTTACAGATATTTAAAGGGGAAGTTCATGATAAAGCCAGCTAGGTGTGTTAGACAATATCCTTCCCTGACCAATCCCCTTGCATTAAATTGCATCAAACCAACACACAAAAATATTCAAATCAAATACTTACTAAAACTTGATTAGAATTTTAAAGAATTGATTTCAGGAAATATTAAAAAAACAGAAAAAACACAAAAATTGTCACCACCTACTGCTGATTTTGTTTGTGTTGCAATCTTGGAATTTGATATATATTGCCTCAAGTGATTATCTTAGAGGTTTGGATGGTCACTCCTTACAGGACAAACAAACCCAACAGGTAGCTTTGGCTTAAATGAAAGAGCATAAAAAGATTAAACACGATGCTGAAATAATCAGCATCCAAATATCTTCTACCATTCTCATGTTATCACTGTTATCTTATACGTTATCACTAAATTGTGTGCTTTCAGTTATTTGAAGGTTGCATTTTTCTTAGAAAAATGACTTGAAGTAAGTCTAAGACACCACATGGCTTATAAGAAGTGTATATTCTTTATAATTTATACCCAGGTAGTTGAACTGTAAGTTATGGAATATTCTTTTTGTTGATATATTTATATCATGTGGTGATCTCTCACAAACAAATGACAATATTATTAATATGTTGTATTTCACTATTGAAAATATGGAATATAAAATATAGAAATACAAAGTGATATATGGATTATAAAATAAAGAAATACAAAGGGATATATGGATTATATATTCTTGTTCTTTTGTAAACTAATTTTGTTTCTTTGTGAAGCACCTTGAGCAGTGACTTTTTTGTGTACTGATTTGGTACTATATATGGATTATAAAATAAAGAAATACAAAAGGATATATGGATTATAAAATAAAGAAATACAAAGGGCTAATATGGATTATAATATAAGGTATACAAAGGGATATATTGATTATAAAATAAAGAAATACAAAGGGTTATATTGATTATAAAATAAAGAAATACAAAGGGTTATATGTGGATTATAGTATAAAGAAATACAAAGGGTTATATTGATTATAAAATAAAGAAACACAAAGGGATATATGATTTATAAAATAAAAAAATACAAAGGGATATATGGATTATAAAATGGATGCCTCCATTATTATCCATATCACTGAAAGTGTCCATTTAAAACATTGATATCTTGAGAATGGAACAAAATATTTGGATGCTTATTTCAGTGTATTCTGTATCTTTTAATCCTCTTTCATATAAACTGAGGTTACCCGTTGGGTTTATGTCTCTTTTATTTGGATACGGATTCTCAAGATATCACTGTTTAAATTGTAAACTTTCAGCGATACAGTATATCTTGTGTATCTATTCTTTTTAATATAAGTTGAGGTTACCTGTTGGAAGGCCTGGCGATGTAAGGCAGGCGATTGCCTGTGCCCGCTTCAATGCCCGTCTTAGGAGCAAAAAGTAGAGGGCCAAGATTTGCCCCTCTTGATCTTCTATTGTGCAATATGTTATGCCCGTCTTGATGACATGTAGCCTGGGACATAAATTTACACTTTTGTCTTATTTTCATTTCAAATACATAATAAATTGAATGGTCTCTGCGCCCGGTGCGAATTATAGATCAGCACTGCCAAATATTTTGTGAGGGGGGTGGGGGTTCCAACTTCCAAGGTCACATGAGGCCATGAAACTTTCTGATAAAAAAAAGAAAATACTACACTGAATGGTCAAATTCCCATCAGAATTAGCAAGAAATCCTAACAACATGGTCTTGTAAGATATTAAGATGCATGGGGGGGGGGGGGTAAAGAGTTTAAAAAATACAACCAGAGTAGATTTGGTATCTAGACTTTTTGACTGGGATGAAATTTTATGCTAATGTTGGTGATATTTTTAATTACACAAATTGCTGAAAGTTAGGGGGATTCTTCTGCAATATATATATTTATAACCTCAATAGCTTTGATGCACATATCTACAGTATAAATATTGTATGAACATGTACATCATAACATCAATAACCAAAACTTGCTCGAGCAAGGTTGTGTATTTCAATTTGATTTGGTGTGAATTGAGAGCATGCATGGTAGCCTAGATAGCCTACTCATGGTTAAGGCTCAGGTCATGTGATCCAAAGATTGTGGGTTTGAGTCCTGCCACATAATCGTGTTTGTCTCTCTCTCTCCCTCCATGCACCCAGGTGGTTAACTGTCATGTAAACTTACAAAAATGCACAAATAGATTTGCAGCAAAATGCCCAGTGTGGGTCTGGTAATTTATACTAATGACCCAGGGTACCTAATGAAAGAAAAGTGCATTTGATACAACACATGTAGAAATTGTACTGATTTGTTTAAGCTAATGCATTTTTTACCATCTCTCTGTACTACTTTTTTGTAATGTATTAGCAGGAAGACCTTATATTAAGGTATGATATAATATCAAATGAAGGTCATACTTATATATAGGTCATACATATCTCATTCATTTTTCCACATAAAGACAGAATATATTCTCGAGGGACAATAATATACTGAGCAAACTCTAATCATACCCAGCCCACCCATAGCCCTGTCCCTGGATATTTAATGTTTCACCATTGTTTATATAATGAGATATAATGTTGACTTGCATTGTTTGAATTATTGATAATGTCAGCTAGGGAAAGTGACTCATTCAGTCATGACACTGTGACGCTAGATTCGGTTTCAATGATGGATGGTAAGCCAAACATTGCCAATGAAAGACTGAAGTGATGAAATGTAACTTAGTGCTCAAATCATGTATCACAACATTATTACTTCAACACAACATCTGTTTCTTTCCACGTAAAAGTAGTTTTGCTTTCAACCAATATAGTGAAATGGACGTACCATCATGGATGTAGGAAAAAATTGGGAGCTAAAATAATCAGAGAACTGGTTTCTCGTCCCTGTCTATAAAGCAGACTATACTTGCCCTCCCCCGCCCCCAACTTCATTGGTGGTAGAAAAGTGCACTGGGACTGACCCTACCATATCTCCATTGCCATCAGCAAAACCACATTGTTTGGGTTTAAAACAAAAGAAAATATTTTCATATAATTTTTCACATAATTTTACTTTATAAATAAAACTGAGTGTGTTGGATGGTGGTGTTGGGGGGAGGGGGTTGGGGGAGGCAATTAGGGGTTGGAAATGATCCAGATGCCCATGCCACTTTAACCATCTACAACCTGCATTGATGTAATCAAATGTCATATTTTTTCCATTCTGTTTCATTGGAGACCCTGCAAGGCTTGGAGAACATTTCATTGGTAGGAATTGTATACAACTCTGAAGTCATAAAATTCCTGTCATGCCACGAACAATTAGCTTTTTCCGTGATCTAAATTTACGGCCTCCTGCCGGGTCCTTATCCTAGTTTACAACAGGCACGACTGGCTAATTTTCAGGTTTAATGTCTTGGAATTCTGGTTGCTAATTACTCCCTCTGCTTCCCAATTTCAGAGGTTTTAGTGCCGTTAAGCTAGATGTAAACCTGAAGAAATCAGCCATGCTTTCCCAGGCATGGCGTATTAACATTCATTGGTGTCATATGTTCCAATGTGATTCAGGAACATATGGCCACCTTTGTATTTTCATGTCAGTCACTGGGTTGGAAATGTTATGTTATGTTTTAGTTGGAATGTAATACTGGTGGGATGATCAGAGGTTCCAATGGGAAAGTAAGGACTGAGTTAAGATATGTGGTAGGTTATGGGTCAAGTATTAACATCAGTGCATGGTTTCACACAGACTTTTGGTATGGTTTAATTGAGCTGCAAGGTAAAGATTCAGTGTTTGCTTCAGTGGCTTCTATGAGGCCAATGTGATTCAAAAATGCTTTTACATCATGTTGCAGGATTTGTTCATAGAGGGTCCAACAGTTACTGAATGGTCACCCAGGCATACATTGATGTATTGTATTGTCAAATGTAAAGTGGCCACTTCTTGTGTTTCCCAAGAAAACAATGATTTAGCCATTCTCCCATTGTTAATAGAAAATGCCAAATTATAGAATGCCTACAATATCTCATCTCTCCTTTATGGGGTTAAGATTTTTTTTTTTAAAATTATTTCAAAATTTTCACTGAATTGGAGAAATGTCAAGAAAGTGCCCTCAGAATAGATGCATATTACTTTAACATTAACACAACAAGTTTCATTCAAACCGGTGTTGTTATTTGAAATTCCAGGCTGGGAGAAAGTCAAGCAAGCAGTGATGTTTAAACATCAAGCCGACTTTGGTGGTACAGTAATTAATCATTTAGCCTGTGCACGATGCATCCTGATTTCAGATATCAGGGGCAGATCCTACTTAATTGTGCCAGGCCTGTGGGTCCCTTCAGGCTGATTTGGAAACTGGCCCCTCCCTCATCTGTAGCTTAGCCTGTCATGATACAGTACTAGTGATACCACCTCCTTGATTATGTATATTGTACTCCCAGTAATGCAGATATCCAGCCATGCTATTGTGGGATATAAGTGAGGTTGATGTTACATATGTATGTATTTTCCCCCCTCCCCCACCCCTCACACACACACACACACACACGCACACACCATGGCTCTGTCACTGCTTGCCTCTAGTAACTGACTGAATGTATGTGACCCTATAGTCTACAAGTTAAAACAATAATCAGGGTTTGAGCCCTGAGAATAAAACTCTTCTTTAATTAACCAAAAGGGGATTTTGCCATTCTTTTCCCCTAGGTCATACTGTAGTTGTTTGAGTGTATTTTGTTACCAAACTTTTTCACATATTTATGCCTTTATTCATCCTTTTGAAGAAAATCAGTAAGTTTTGTGGCAAATTATGAATCTTCTATAAATTGTCACACTATATGCATTATGATGTGGTATAATGATGACAAAATTGTTACAAATAAACCCTAATTGTAACCAAATCATTACAATACATTACAATACTCTTCTGGCTACACAAGGCAAACACAAGGCAAATGGAACACAGCATATGATATAGGTAGCCAAGCTATTGTGGGATATTAGTGGGGTTGATGTTAAGGATATTCATGTATTTACCCCCTCCCCCACCATGGCTCAAACTGTTATCATGTATTTACCCCCCTCCTCCCACAATGGCTCAGACTGTTATCATGTATTTAACCCCCCCCCTCCCCCAACCATGGCTCAAACTGTTATTGCTTGCCTCAAGTAAACTGTCCAGGATTATGTGGTCCTAGTCTGCAAGTTAACCAAATCATTAATCTAATGACCACCTTAATCACCATCACTACCCTACCCAGACACCACCCCCACCCCCTACCCTATCCCTCCTACCCTCTCTCACCTTTTGTTTAAATCATGGATCTGCCCCTGCGTTAAACCATCTTTGTTTTATTTGTCTATGAAAAGCTATAATAACATACTGCATATTATTGACACTGTGTTGGCAATAACCGAATACAAATTTATGTGAACCCGGCTGTTCTAGCCCATATAGTTCTGGCTACAATATGATGAAGCACTTTTGAACAATTTTAAGCTTGTACATTTATTTTAACATCCTGCCTATGCTTGTTGTTGATATGTAACATTCCTCTGGCAATGCCATGATGGACCTCCTTGCACTGTAGGCTATACATCGTGTTTTGTTTCTCGTACTGTTCTTGTGTTATAATTGCATTCCATGCATGCAGGGCTTGGAATGAATGTTCCAATGCAAATTGCATTCAGTATGTTTTTTACAACATTTTTTACTTTCAGGGGGCACTACATTTCATAATGTGGCATAAAAGTAATGGTGAGAATAAGTTGGAGGATACACAATTGTAGTAACATCAATTTTTTTGGGGGTGGTAGCATAACGGAGGGCATCCCCCTCCCCTATGATGACACCACTGGGCACTAGGAAAATCGGCATCACTCTCTCATCATTGTTGTTGAGGAATAGATAGTACAAACACAAAAAAGTACCATGTGAATTTTTTTTTAAATTTAATGGTGGAGTCCTCAAATATTTGTTGAATTCATAAATCTTATCCCCCAAAGCAATTTTTTTTTAATAAACACTTAAAGGTGGGGTTGCAAGTAGCGAATTCACATGAGTTTCCGGTGACATCGAGAACTCACAGATTCCTAATTTAATGAACATGTTATAAAACATTCTTATCGAGGTGTTCTAACCAGCATTTGAAGTTACTACAACAGGGATGTGTTCATTCATAGTTTCAAATGAGCCAATTAAAAATCGTGACTTTTTGGTAGGTTTTGCTACTTGCAACCCCACCTTTAAGTTACAACATGGGGCAGGGCATCAAGTTAATGTGCCTTGACATTTTTGGGGCACCATGCAAAACATAATCTGCTATTGGGAATATTGTGCCATTTTGCCTTTGTTCATGTGATAACTGTTAGATCAAGTTATATCTGGTTATTTTCGCCTGAAGCATTCAGTTTTTAATAGCATTTTTGTCAAGCATTCAGTTTTAGCATTTTTGTCAAGCATTCAGTTTTAGCATTTTTGTCAAGCATTCAGTT
>JAODFY010273975.1:0-14608 GCA_027580055.1 Paracaudina chilensis | reverse complement strand
CCATTTCCGGCAATCTGGGAGGTATTTTCAGCAAAAAATGTTTTGTTGTGCTACACGCCAACCAATGGTGGCACTCCGCTTAGGTAGTAATGCGCCACATTCAGATGTCATTTAAAAATCATGTGTTTCGGCCACCAAACTTTCATTCGGCCCCTCAACAAACATTCCTACGCACACCGTATATACTCCTTGTTCAGCCAATGGCATTGCATTACAATACAGCCCAACCTTCATAATGGACCAATCAAAATCTTTACTTAAATGCCATAGAGACACAATTTTGACGTGAACTGTATGTGTGTACAGTGTCATCTGCTAAGTGACCATAAACATAGAAAATTCCATGCTAAAATATTGCTATGGGAGGACTTGATAACTTGCAAAAATTTAAGCAAAAAAAAGCTATGAGTACCACCCAAAGACACTGCAATATTTTGTGCTATTCCGGAATAACTGCCTCTGATTGTACAAAGACATTTAATAAACATTTGTGAGTGTTTGATTATATTGCTTCATCCCACAGGTAAAGTTTATACTCGCTGAAAATGCCACCGATTACACGATTGACATTGATGGTCAGGAATATAACAAAACCCGCTTAATAGATGGTAAGCATGTTTTCTTTCTTTTCCATGCAAGTCAAAATTATATTTATATTTATATTTATATATATATTTATATTTATATTTATATTTTTTATTCCTTGCCGAAGGTAAAAGGTATCACGTTGCCATTTCTGTGTGTGGACAGGTTTCACAGCAGGTTCGAGGACTTCAACAAAGGAATTTCAAGTCCTCTGACGAAGAATTCAATAGGAAAAAAATGTCCTTGGACGTTCGAACAATGATTAGGATATTGTCAAGTTTATGGTTAGGATAAAGGATATTTCTATTGAGTCCTCGGACTGAATGCAAAACCCACCTGTGTGTGTATATGTGTGTGACACCTTGCTTGTAATTAGTATAGTGGATGAAATTCAAATTTGGTATGTAGGTTAACCATATAGAGTAGATCAACCCTATATACTTTTCAAAGGTCAAAAGTTGTCTGAGGTCAACATGTAATAATTTGACCTCAATTGACCCCTGATGACCTCCAAATGACCTTCGAAATTGATGATGCTTAGTCACAATTGCTTATAAACATGTTTTTTTTTTTTGAGAATGCTGTCTAGATATTATATATGTGAAGGTTTCATGAAAATAACCATTTTAGATTAAGCAGAATTAAAATTTTCCTTAATTTGACCTGTGACCTTTGACATCTGACCTAATTTTCACACCATGAGGCACCTATGTACCAAGTTTGACCTTAACCGGCAAAGCGGTTTAGGAGGAGTTGCGACCGCAAACTTTTCACACACACACACACACACACACAAATCCTCACACTTTTTACCCCCTTTTAGACCCCTACCCGGTAGGGGGTGTTTCGGTCAACAATAAGTACCATACCAAGTTAGACCCCCCGTGTATCAAAAATCAACCACACATAATATTACCATGGCAACTGTTGCTATGGCAACGGAGAGGGTCATATTACCCTCTGACCATCAAACAACTACAATATCTCATCTGCCCTAAAGGGCGATGAGATAATGATTACATTAACTGGTCAAGAATTTTGTGAAACAACAAAGAATATTACCCCTGTACTTTAATAAAACTGGCAAAAATGAAAAAGTTCATACCCTGCTGAGGCTCTAGGATGTCGTGGGAGTTTCTGATAAGAATTTTTGAAATTTAGATGAATAAAGAACATATTTAACTTGCATTGTGGTATATGTTAGAATATTACATCACTTTATACATGTAGCATAATAGGAAGTGTGGGGGTGGTTTGATTTTGTTAGCTGAGCAGAATTTGTGGATCTGTACATTTCTATCACTTAATTTACAAAGAATATTATGACATGATATTAATATATACAGGCTGTAGCAGGAGCTTCTGATAATTATAGACCTCTTGAAGTACATGCATAGAACATTCAACACTGTTAAAGAGTTAGAAAATACACAAAGCAAGGAGAAACAACTTAATGCCTCATCATTGTGCAACACAACTACAGGCCATTGAGCCAGCTTTCACATTAAATTAGAAAAATATGATCAACACTAGACAGTTTGGCTGCTTTTTTATCAGCAACTCTCTTTTTTGCTGTGATTTAATTTATTCAATGTTTGTATATATATAAACCTATCATAACCATATCAGTGCATCATATTCAGTAGCTGATCATCAGCCAAATAAAAGATTGTATCAAACCTTCATTTCTGCTTTTAAGTGTGAAATGAACCCTGCAAAGCTAAACACATAAATTAGAAAAGTCTGATGAACAGATTATAGATTGGATGATCGGATGATGATTGGATTGGATGATTTTATTCTGTTTTTGTTCAACAGTTAAGGGGAAATTAACCTTAATAGACACAAAATTAAAACACTAATTCGTCATATACTTCCTAACCGCTCACCCTAAAACTAACCATACCTTAGTTTTACACAGTGGAGAACAAGATGTCTATTTGCGACAATAAAATTATTCTTAGAAATGCATGTACCTAGTAAAAACATTAAGGGGAAATGGTTTTTTCCCCATTAAATATCAATTTGCTCCTCTCCTATTGTTCCATTTCCCCGTAATGGTTGATCCAGGTGTATATGTAGTAACTAGAGAAAATTTGGTGACTGCTAAATCAAACTGACTATTAATTAAATGGGTGGATGGACGAACTATAAAGCGAGTCCTGTTCGCACACATCATATTCTAATTCATAAGTATACATATCACTTGTATTGTTGTTAACCTGTAGATGTAACAGTAAAATAGATATAATTTTGCACATTCTCGTTGTTTTGTATTGCTTGATATATGCTTTGCAAGCCGTCCTATTTTGCCCTTTCTCAATGTAATTTTTCAATATTCTTCTGTGCCGGTCAGAAAGATTCTTTTATTTAGTGTGCAAGTCAATGAGTTTTCCCCTTAAGGGTCGATCCAGGGGTATGTATACCTATAACAGTGAGTTATCAGTACCTTCATCAATAATGAAATAGTAAATCTATTCAATTAGGCCTTTAAACTGACATTCCTACTTGTGAAAAGAAAAAAAAGTCACATAAATTTGATGAAAAGTTTGGTGGATTTTATAAGTAATGCCTTGCTTTTTAATATGTGATTTTATTCAATGAATACATTATATATGTATCCATATCAATGAGTTGTCAGTTGCTGATGACTAGCAAAATAAAAGATTGAATACAACCCTCAAGTTGTGAAACTGGTGATGTAAGTAATAGTGCACATGCATTGTAAGCTTCTTGTTTTTTCCGTCTCGCAGACATTCCTTATATCCGTTTCTCCTCCTAATCTGCCTTGACATTAAAACAAGCTGAATTAATTTAAACTTTTGCCGGCTCTCCGAAATTCGTGTACTTTCAGGGATTTGCTCCAAGCGAAAGGATTGGGGAGAGCGAGATATATAGTTAACAGTGCAGTAATAATTCAATAAACCCCTTGACCTGTACTGCGTAGAGATGATTTACTCATTGATGCACATGGATCAAGTCGTGCATTATTAAAAACATATGCTCTGTAAAGGGGTATAGATTTTTTATAATTGGAGATATTGTAAATATAGTTCTAAAAGCTGCATGTTGCATTTAATAATGAAGATTTAGCTGGCAAAATAACATGTTTAACATCCTGCCTTCTTTTTATATACGTTTTAAAAAAGAAAAAATGTAGAGAAAGGAGTCGGTCTCCAAAAGGAAAACGGGCGCCGGGACGCTAAATATGAATATTTTTTATATTCCCTTGGCATGAAAAGGCCAGAACACAAAAACAAATTCAAGCTAAAATTTAAATCTGGAATTCATTAGACAATCCGTACCATCAGTCACCGCACTTTTAGTACAAATAGTGCGGTTACATAGAATCCAAACCGAGTTGTCCTTTCACACTTCATAAACCGCTACGGGACTGTACAGCACACTGTGTAAACAACATCGTAATTAACAGCTGATTGATTTCTGGGAAACTAATTTCTCCAGCTATATTATTAGGCTGGCGATTTGATGTTTGTTTTGATCACTGAGGAATAATTTAAGATAAATAGTTCACAAAAAATAAATGTGTTGTGGAACCATCGTCTTATCACCGTTTAGAAAATTACTCATGACGCATGACAATTTTCAGGGGAAACTGGAACTAATTTAGTTCAGCCTATATGTTCTATTGGTACATACACTTAGGTACGACTATACCTGGACAACTGAACCACATTAGACACTAGCTAGCTGTTACAAAGTGTCACTGTACTTGACATGTAGAAATGTCAAGAATGCAGCATTACACATTGAGGTATAGTTGCAGTACAACTGTGTCACAGAGGCAATCCACAATGTACGGTCTCTGGACGACAGAGACACTGTCACTGTGTGCGGTAATAAATAGCAGTGCCAATGAATTGCCTAAGAGGATTAGCAGTTATAGGCATTAGTTGTATTGCAACATCATGCATGATGATCCACTGCATCCACTGTCACTGTGTTAAATGCGGTAATAAATAGCAGTGCCAATAAATTGCCTAAGAGGATTAGCAGTTATAGGCATTAGTTGTACTGCAACATCATGCATGATGATCCACTGCTTGTGCTTAAAATGATGTCCTTAGCAATGTCACCACGAACGTTGTATAAGTGTGCAGCTGCAAGAATAAGCAAATATCACACACATATCTCCCTCCCTAGGTGTATTTTTTGAGAACCTTTTACGAGCCCCATACATGGCAATCACTGCAATTATTATGATCAACAAAATGTATCTGGTCGCAAAGTTATCTCTGGTTGTTGGGTAGTACGACTCCTTTCTGTCTCTACCCGTAATCATCAGATAGTGGATGAAATGGCCCCAGAGAGGTGCTGAGTCACGTTCCCTGCGTCGTGATCTTTCTCATAGCATCACCATGCATTAAGTTCCTCTTTATGGGGCAATTAGTCCAACAGTCATCTTTGAAGAGATGCTTCAAGATTTATTCCTCTAAATGGCTTTTCTGAAGAGTCTTGGCTCTTATATTTTTTTTATCATGCTCACTTAATCCTTTAGCTCATCTTATTGAAATGAAGCATTTGTATTAAATAATTTCCTAGTTGCAGATAAATTTAGTTCCAAGCAAAAGGCCAAAAGGTTTTAATATCCAATGGTGATATATGAAAATTGTTGAGGCAAAGGACAATTAATGAGGTGCAGGTTTATTTCATGCAAGTTATGGGTTAAATGGAAGATGGCTAGCTGTCTGTCTGGGTTGTCGTTTAATTATATTTTTATCACCCATATATTTCCTTTTACCCAAGTTGAAAGAACTGATCTTAAAGTTGGTTGAGAAAAACAATCTCTGTGTGAAGAATTTGATGCATATCAATCTCTTTTGAAATGTTCATCTTTAATACAAAAGTAAATATCTGATTTTAATTTATTTAGAAAATAATCCTTCCATTTTCCAAATTTGTACAGGTAGTTCAACATTTTTGTAGTAAATGTATCATTAACACATTTATAAATTTGATTAATATTTCAGTTGACTGTATAAATCTACAACCAGAAATTACATCTTAGGCAGAGATGATCTTATACAGATTGATGCCTTATAATGTCAACAATATTTAATTTGGTTGTGTGGCAATTTGATGGATGACAGGATGATTGGGGCCGTGGCCGGTATTTAGGTAAACCCAAAAGTTGTAAACAATTTGAAGTCACTTGAGCCCTTTTTTTGGTACTGGATGGTAAACTAAATCCATCCCTTCAAAAAGTATAGCCGTGCTGTCTGTATGTTGAGGAAAAAGAAAAAATGGTAGCAATGTATGCATGGAATTCCTTAACATTGAATGATGTTTAGTTATTGAAAAAAAGTGATTTAGGGGCAATTAATCAACTTTAGAATACTCTTATATTTTGGTTCTCAAACCTGTATGTTAAAATTAGCAATCCAGTGACCACCATGGCACATTGCTGCTCTCTGACAGGGATCGGACTTTGCAAAATGAATTGCCACATTTTGATCTCACAGCCATCATATCAGTGTTCACTCCATCAACTGCACCGGCATTACACTTGCAACACCTACAACCCAACAACTCCATGTACAATTCATTCATTCTACACCTCTTGGCCCCAGCGACTGTAGGCCGCCCCTCCATCCATATGTTTGACCATCATTTTGATGCCAAAAGCCCAGTGACGCAGCCAAGGGGGGGGGGTTTGGCGGTTCAAACCCCTCTACCAGAACCCCCCCCCCTCACGCAAATCTCCCATTACGCACATGCAAAAGCCCCACCCAAATTGAGCTACCTGCAGGCTCACATATACCGTGTACCATTTTGTACAAACCCAACAAAACAAATGAAACAAAATTGCCAAAACTGTGACAAGTGACAAGATCAACTTATGACCCGCTCTACATCTTTCAATGTTGCGTCCAATTGCAGCTCCAACAATTTTGACCCAACATTGTACGGAAGTTTGTTTGTTTGTTTCATTTGGGTGTTTGTTTCATATACTTTTGTCGGGGAGTGTAGCTGGTCCTTGTAATTCTCACTGCATAGGCCTAATGCTAGACTAACAGTTGTCTATGCCTATATAGCTGACAGTAACACATAATCCTGCCCAAAAGTTCCGAGCAAAACCCTAATGGAA
Organism: Paracaudina chilensis; assembly: GCA_027580055.1. Classification (NCBI taxonomy): domain Eukaryota; kingdom Metazoa; phylum Echinodermata; class Holothuroidea; order Molpadida; family Caudinidae; genus Paracaudina; species Paracaudina chilensis. Next base: position 7,914 of record JAODFY010273975.1, on the reverse strand, counting down.
ATATAAAGTTTGGGATCATATGTGCCACCATTTCGCATCTAGAGGCCTTTACATTTTCCAATGTGGAGTGCGACACCCATTCGACTTAGACCCCTCCCCCATGATTCCTGCCTGATTACTATTAGCACATTCACGCTCACATATTTATTGATTATGTTCATGACCCATAGCCTTTATTCCAAGGCATGAGAATTAGGGCTTTTTTCTTATCCCATGTATCCAATTTTAACATTTTGTCGGCTTGGCGCTCTTTCATGTCGGTGCCTTCCTCCCCCTTCCCCAAGATTTCAACTATACTTCTGCCCCTGATTATAGGCCTCATTCACTGTATATATACATCATACATATCAGAATCACAAGTTATTTTGCATTAATGTGGTAGACGCATGAGCTGACATCAATTGATTATTGAGTGTTTAATTATTATTGTTTTATTTATGCAGGATTACATTAATAAAGATGAGTGTTTAATTATTGTAATGGAGGATTAGTTCACATGGATAAGTGTTTAATTATTATTTTTTTTACTATGGAAATTATAGTTAACACCTAAACATAGATGAGAGTTAAATTATTAATTGTTCAGCCTTTCAAGGATTATAGTTCTCTGCATGGATGAATGTTTAATTAGTTAATACTTGTCTGAGGGAGGATGACAAGTTCTTATTAGTAAATTTAAAAACATTCAATTGGCTGTTTATAGCTGAAGGTTAGTGCACAGGATATCAATCTACAATATTAGATGAATTTCATTGAATTTCATTTTTTTTATTATTATTTATTATTATTATTATTCTATCAAATGAGGCTTGGTCCACATTAATAATGTTTGAGCATTATTCATATTTTGGCTCGATAATTTAACATTATTTTTTTTTTAAATTCTGTTTGGCTTGCAATTATATTGGCAGGCTTGGAATGTATACATTGCTGTAATCAACCAATTTGTCTGCATCATTTAAAACTGTACATTAATACTAATCGAACAATACAGTCTAGACTGTAGGAATTACTTTTGCCTCAAGATGTGTAATGGGCAAATAACACATCACTGCTGGTATGGGGAGTCTTCTTCTATGATAAGCCTATACATGTGGCTTATTAGAAGACTTCCCTTCACAATACTTTGTAAATTAGTTGTTGTGGAAAAACAATATAAACAAACAAACAAACAATATCGATGAGTACATGGACTATACTTTGCATTTCTTCAGTTGTTTGATCATGCAGAATAAACTGAATGGGTATGTTAAAATCTACTCTGCATGTCCTTCTTATATCCCTGCTGGACACTGCTAACTTTACTGTCATTAACCCTATAATACCAAGGTAATTGTTACCCATATAGATCCAAATATCAGTCCGGGAGATAACACCTTCTGGAGAAAAATGTTTTTATCCATTTGGGGGGCTAAAAATTATTATTCATGAAGTTGGCATCTTGTTTTGTGATAATTACTACATGATGAAAACAATTCTTGTAAACCCTGCTGGAAAATTCTAGGATCTGGAGGGTTAATTGAAACATTCACAAGAGTGGGCGGTGTCTATAGGGTTGGATTTTCACTGTGCCAGTTTAGAGACAAATGCAAAAATATTTATGACCTCTGCCATGACCTTTAGGGCTACATGTTAGAACTGGTACAGTTGTTTTAAAATCACACCATTTCATATGGTATATGCCTTAGGTACGCATACTAGTTACACAATTGTGTATAAACTAGTTCGCAGTACGTATCTTGTATAGGGTGTACATGAAATAGTAGGCCTATACAGTTATAACATTTACTAATAGGTGATATTTAAAGCTAAATTTCACACACTACAGATAAAGGTATGACCTAATATTTAAAAAATAACCGAATATGCTATATAGTCAGACAGTCTTGATGTGTTTTGTGGCTTTTGTAGGCATTTTGTAGGCATATACTGTACCTAAACACGTAAGTTTGTTCTTACCTATATTAAAGTGGCTGTATAGCAGATAGTGTACTGTATATCTGCCATTGGTATAGCGCTGTGTGCTGTATAAACACTAAATACCAATGTCCAAACTACTGTCCGTGGTCTACCAGTGAATGGTCCTATTGTTGACTGAATACGATGATGTTTTAATTACTTAATTTATATATATTCATTTAATCTCCGTTTCGGGCTAAAAAGAAATTCTCCCGAAAAGGGATATCTTCAGGACAGTATGTCCATGCATGCTGCTTGATTAACCCGTCAGGAACAAGCTAACAGTGAATGGTCCTATTGAATACGATGACGTTGTGACTTAATTTATATTAATTTAATCTCCGTTTCGGGCTAAAAAAAAATTCTCCCGACAAGGGATATCTTCCGGACTGTATGTCCATACATGCTGCTCGATTTAGCCGTCGGGAACAAGCGCTCACTCACAGTGACCTATCACCACTTGTGTCGGTGCATGCATGATGAAATATTATCCTTCAGTAAACGACGGTCAAAGTCCACAGGGAAATCAAAACACAACATTTATCAAATTCAAGCTAAATCAACACAAATACAATTGAAAGGTTTGTTGGCTATAAATTGATTTCCTGGGCTTCTGTATCTAGTCAATTGGCTCCACAATGTATGTGTTTAGTATTAAATTTCATATCGAGTTGTATAGATCTGGGTAAAGATGAAATGATACGTAAAACGCTGGTGTATAACAAAAAAAAAACAACTTGTAAGTACATATAATACACCATAATTGCTTTTATTATAATTACGAATATGTTATTCATATTTGTACATTTTTTTTTTACCGTAAAGTTGGATCATGTCATTTTGATTATTTTTGATCGACATAAAACCTTTATTACTATTTACTACATAAAAATATTTCATTTTTAGTTATTAACTAAATAAACAATAAAATAGCAGTTTCTTTAATATTATATTATAAATTCAATATTTTGTTGGAAAATAGATAACAATTTGCATTGTTGTTTCGTTTGAAAGACATGCTTAAATAATTTTAAGTTGATATGGAAAATGCTTAAAAGGTTGCAAGTTGCAGAACCTACCAAAAAGTAAGATTTTAAGTTGGCTCAGTTGAACACATATATGCACATATATACATTATCACAACATATATGCATTATCACAAAATTACTGTAATAAGAAACAATAATATGATGTTTAAAAAATATACTGTAAATGCCTCTGGTAATACCTTGTCCAGTTTGGAAATGTCCAAAGATTGGCCAAATTTTGAGAAAGTATTTTCAGATCCATTGTTAACTCAAAGATGTGGCAACTACCTGCTTGTAACAAGCCCAGAATGATCCTAATTTTGTTGTACGTGTCATATAGAAGAATGTGCCAACATAAGAATCCCCAATCCCATTATAGTGGACACAATGCCTCTGGAAAAACCTTGTCCCAGGTCAATCAAATTCGCCTTTCGTGGCCACTTCCAGATTGGACATTAAAGGTGGGGTTGCAAGTAGCGAATTCATATGAGTTTCCGGTGACACCGAGAACTCACAGATTCCTAATTTAATGAACATGTTAGTAAATGTTCTCACCGAGGTGTTTGTAGTTGCATTTGAAGTTACTACAACAGGGATTTGTTAAACTGAGCCATTTGAAAATCTGTCTTTTTGATAGGATTTGCTTCTTGCAACCCCACCTTTAACTATTTCCAGATGTGTTTTTATAATCACATGGTGCACAGATCGCTAAGTACCATACTTGTGAATAGTTCTATATGCACCAATTAAAGGCTTGGTCCAGAAAAGCAATGTGATTAAATGGTACACTCCAAAAAAAAAGGGCTATTGTAGATTTTGGCCTACCTGTTGTCAACAAAGACATGCGTCATGCTTGAGACAGCTCATATATCCTACTTTCACAAGTGTGAGCCTTCAGCAGTATGCTGTCAGTTTGTTGGCGATCTGGGAATGAGGTGAAATTTGGTTGTAACAATCTTGACTGATTTAGCATTAAGCCCTGCCCACTCATGAATATTAATGAGATGAAATTTCATCATCATGTGACAATGTACCGATCATTTAACACAACCTTCATACCAAGTATTTTTGCATTTTAAAGATTTTACTCTAAGCACCGTCCACAAATATTATGCATGTGTTGGACAACATAAACATTAGGGCACATATATCTTCTCATCATGAAGCATCTACCAGTTCAATATGACAGTAATTCAATATATAATTTCTAAGATTTCATGTTTAAAAGCCAGAATGAGTGATATAGCATTAAGCCCCACCTACTCATGAATATTAATGAGATGAAATTTCATGTCATGTGACAATTACTTAACTCATCATCTACTCTACTCATGGAGCAATTACCAGTTCAATATGACGTACAGTAAATTAATTCGTTTCTAAGATTTTGTGTTTACAATCACATCTACTGCAATTTAGCATTAAGCCCCACCTACTCATGGATATTAATGAGATGAAATTTCATCATAATGTGACAATGTACACCTCTCATCATCTAACACAACCATGTACCAAGTATGAAGCTGATTGGACATGCGGTTCCAATGATATTGGCATGTTGAGAATATTACTTTAGGCATCGCCCACACATTATTCATTTGATGGACAGCATGCAATAAAAATTGGGATTCATCATGGGACATAGATCTACATGCCACATAGGTTAATCCAACATGTTGTTGTTGTTGGGATATCATGTTTACAATGAAGCCATCACATCACACATACATACACACATACACGCCAACATGATCGCATAGTTCAGCATGGTAACCAAAAATGCACTGACATTTACCCTAAAACTACTTCGCTGACCTTTGAACTACTTGAAAACCCCACAAAATTAGATCCTTGCAAATCACTCACTGAAATGACTCTTACAATATATGACATTTCAAATGTATTTTGCTACTTAATTGACTACCGTACCCCTCTCATATCCCTCTTATCAAGATCTTATCTTGGTTTTAGGGCATGGTATTAAAGCTGTGATAATAAAGAGTTTATGAACTACCCAAATGGACTGACATTTCCACTGATGGATTATGTTATTTCTCTTGAAGATGATATGGCACTGTAAAAAAAAATTGCTTGACAGGCTGTATATATATCTCTCTAGATTTGACACTAAATAAAAGGAAACCCCATTGAAATACACATGAAATTAATCATGGTAGGAGCCAAGATGAAATTAATGGAGCTTAATAATTCAGATGAACAACAAACAATATAGAGCAATGTTTTTTTTTTAATACTAGCTTGCCAAGATCTGGGTAATTTGACACTGAGTCTATGTAACTACTGCCAGACAAAGCCTAAGAAAGTATCAGGAACAAAAGAAATCCTTTTATGATTGAATTTAATTTAAAAAGAAACATATGGTACAAACATAGTTTAATTTAAACATTTATTTATCTGTTTGAAGCTACTGGGACCTCACAGGTATAAATGCATTATGATATTTAATCTTGCAAACAAATCACAGGAAAAAATGAATCACGAAGGAACAAAAAGGATTCATGTTTGTATGTTAGGCTATAGTTGTGTAATTTGCCAACGAGACACATTTCTAATGAAGAAAAAATTCAGAAATGTGGTTGTAAAATCTCCATGGTATTCTGTTTCAGAAAATAATGTATAGATTTTGGTATAATAGCTTTCTCAGCTGTAACATGTTGTTGATTCATTTTGCCTATTGCATTACTTTTTTTTTCAAATTGCAACACCTATGCATGCATTGCTGTACGTATTAATGTATATTCCTTGCATACAACACATGTCAGCTATAGTTCTGCCAAATTGTATTTTCTCATTTATTCTCCCAGACGACAGGGCAGCGTAGAGTGAGCGTCTCTCATTTCCGAAACACCTCCATGTACAGACAAGGAGCCCTGCAGCTCTTATTACACACCCTGGATCCTCTCAGAGAGAGTAAGTTTCATTACTATATCAGCTAAATTGCTGCCTGAAGTTACTACAAAATAGAATAAATAATAATTTTAAATAGCATGTATTTTGGGTCTATAATACATAGTGGCCTGGCATGATGATGACGACTGTTGCTTTTTTTCTGATTGAAACAAACTGATAAAAATTTAATATAAAACAATGTATGCTTCACAAGAAAATTATGTAGACATGGGTTTAATTAATATTGGTGTAACACCACGCCATAATGTTCTGCCATTTTGAAAATCTTTTATGCATGGTCACAAGAGAAACATGATTTCACTCATGATAGCTGGCAGAGTGTGCCCTATTTTCAATTTTACTAATAGATGTATTGGCAGTATAGTTAATCATGAATACATTAACTCTGAGTCAATTATTATTCAAATTATAAATATTAACATATTTTTTTATACCTTAATTAAATCTGCCTAACTTTAAATAACAATGAAATGGTTTAAATTTTAAACCAGTGGAAACTACTGAAATAGCTATAATGGTTTAATATGACCTAGACACCAGGGCCAGATTAGTGCGGGCCTAGTTTGTAGAATCAAGAAATGATCTAAGAGAGGATTGTACCCTTCAGTTAGATTTATTGTTGTATATATATACACAAGGATAACAGTAATTCATAAAGTGGCATACAGCAATGACAGGAACTGTTGAAGAAGTTTCAATTTGTTGGCACATGTGGGCCCGGGTGGGCCCGGGCTTTTACCACAAACGTGTGGATTTCACAGGTTACCAATGATGAGGGATATCAAATTGAATTAACACTTTGAGGTCCTGGCAAAAGACACACATATATATATAAAGGCTATTCTGTTCTATTTTTAGTCTTTGTATGTACAATAGACCACAAATTTGTGTTGTAATAAGCTCTTACAATGTTTAGGGCTTTGGCTTGGCACTATTTCACAAACTATATGTATTTTATATTGATTATTTCATGCTTTACCATTGATTGATATGTAGTCAGATAAAACTATACTAGCATTAACATGAATAAATAATCACACCTGTATATACTCCAGAAAACTTGGGGCCCTAAGGCAAATAAATGTTCATGGCCACACAATATAAGCCTTTTAATGTCAGTAAACATCGAGGAATATTAAAAAGATTTAACATGGTGACATAACATTTCTGAGTATAATCCTGCAGCTTTTTCTCACACCTGCAATATTTTGTTTTCAAATTCTTGTCATTTATTCATGAATAATTAATTGCATATCCATGCATGCTCAATGTTGTACTGCAGTTCAGGTTTACCTGGAAACCATGTGACCATAAATTCTATCCAGAACCACTTATGTCATTACCCGAGGATATGTTGATCATTATTATTATTATATATGGGTGTAAAGTCTTGTATCAAGGATGGATATGTCTTAAATCTCACACAACAGTCGGCATATCCCCTGATCGTCGATGAACTGCATATAAAACTTGCCAACACAAAGATATGCAACATTCAATATTACAACGTGCCATGCCCAAGGACATAAACAGACAATTACTGGTTGGCAAAAGACACACGTGACAAGCATGATGTACATGTACAACATTACATTCATATCCTTAAAGGTTATTAACTTACTAAATTAAGTTGCAAGAATAATTTTTAAGCAATATACCTGAATATATTTGCATTCCTTATTTATATTCCAAAAATAGGCAGAAAACTTTACCGTTATTTTCATTGAATTATCGGCTCATGCACTGACTATAAAACAGAGCTAGTTTGATAACCACAATCCGTGTATACTTACTCTATATACACATTGACATTTATAACAAAGAAACGCTGAAGCCTATTATCATTGTTCCCCAAATAGTGTATAACCACCATTACGTCCTTAATTACACTAGGCATGCAGCATTCATCATTAATAGTGTTTATACAACACCTAATTGTATTCTGGTCATTTGATTGGTCAATTGCTCGTTGATTGCATGCACAATCCGCTCTATT
>JAODFY010273865.1:0-14612 GCA_027580055.1 Paracaudina chilensis | reverse complement strand
CACGAGTCCGAGTCCGGCAAAGCGTGACTCGAGACCGGTCTCGAGTCCGAGACCGGTCTCGAGTCCTCCAGCACTGATGATGAAGTGATGATATTGTGATGATGATGTTGTAATAATGGTGTTTTGATGATGATAGTCTGTTCTGGTTCTATTAGTTGGTAGGAAATCTATCCCCGTGGCTGTATACGTAAGATATACTAGTTCCTGCCACAGTAATTTTAGACATGATAAGTTATATGTACTCTGATTATATCTCTCATAGGGTTCTCTTGGACCCCAAGGAGCTACTGGTTTCGCAGGTAACCGTGGTGACCGTGGCCCAGCTGGTGGCCCAGGACAACAGGGGGTTGCTGGTTCTGCTGTAAGTATCCTCCACATGCACTTGTGACATTTCTGTACAGTAGCTTCAGGTACATGACAGTCAACAGCCAAACATTCTATTGTGGGACGGGACTTTCACAATTGAGTGTAATTTTGAGTACCGCTACTCTTGTTTATCAAAAAGTTTAGTTTGACTTTTATTCACACCACATTCACAAAAATTATTTCTTTTATATATAATCGAACAGCTAAGTTTTTTAATGTGTATAGTGTAGTTTAACTACGCATAAAATCAAATTTGCTATAATAGCTAGCTATTAGCTATGCTAATGGACTCTTGTGTTAAATATGTTATATGCATCTTCAAAACCATGTGACACTACAATTTATTTTATATGTTTGACGTTTTTTACCACTTTTGCTATATTGCAGGGTGAGAATGGTATCCGTGGACCATCTGGTTTAGTTGGTGCTCCTGGTGAAGATGGTGATCCAGGTCTTGAAGGCAAGGCTGGTGCTGATGGAATCCAAGTAAGTATTACCTCTATTAATATGAAGATGGTGATCCAGGTCTTGAAGGCAAGGCTGGTGCTGATGGAATCCAAGTAGGTAATACCTCTATTAATATGAAGCTTTGACATTGATTAAAAAGGGGAATAAAATAACTGCTTCTTTGTGTAACTCCTCTTGCCAAATTCACAGATCTTGAGGAATCTAAAACCCAAAACAATCTGACCGGCACAGGGTCTTACTGCAGGATTCTTAATGGGGGTGTGGATCGAATCGAGAACCAACAATGGCTGGGGGCTGCATATAGGGCCCCCAGCTGGGTACTGTTGGGGTCCCTTAAGCTTAAAAATTACAGTGCCTTGTGGTCTTATTCAATTCATTCAGATGATTCAATGCTAAAGGTAGCCATATTTTATTTTATATCAAAAGTTTTTTTTTGTTATAAAATGCTGAATATATATTTTAAATGTTTTGTTTTGGTATATGCAAATAATTTGTTCAAAAAAGACCCAGGTAAAATGTGGATTATATTTGTGGGGGTGCATATGCACCATTCACCTCCCTCCCCCCTCCTTCATGTGGGACTGAGAGATGGCCCTTTATTGCTTTTAATTTTAGTAATGTCTTATGGCATCCTCTACACAAAAGGGATCACATATATTTTTTTTCATCTTGTAGGGCGCACCAGGAGGCTCCGGTGATATTGGTGCCCCAGGATCCGTTGGACGTCCAGTAAGTCCTTTAGCACCTAAATGTACTGCCAGATTTGTTCTGGACCAAGAATCACAAGAAAATCATGCCAAATTATTTGAGCTATAAATATTGCTATTTGGAAATTTGTATATATCACATTGGGTTGTTTTCAAAATGCTTTTGTATTATTTTAGTGAAAATTACTGGTTTATGTATGTATGTATATAATGATTGGACAAAATGAGTTTAGTTGTTTTAAAAGAAAAAGTCACAATTTGCGGATCAAATATGATAGCTGATTATTAGAATATCTGAGCAGCATGCATACAATTTGTATGTGAAATAAATCACATTATACCACAATAGAGTGAGACAATAGTTATGTTAGTAAACTACAGTCTCGTTGATAATCTTTCCCCCTCCTCATGCCTATTGTTGTGGTGGGTGTCACAATCCCCTTCGTGTACAAATTTGATCTGCTTCAGACTAAAAAATATTACAACTCCAAATCATTGTGGTGCCAAAATTTTACCACATTAGCAAAATCAACAGGTAAATAATTTGTGCTTTTCTTGAGCAATACTGTTTTTTATATCATAATTTCTTTTCAATGTTCTCAGGGACCCACTGGTGCTCCTGGAGATGAGGGAGCTGTCGGAGAGCCAGGAAACAAGGTAATGTTTCCGCTTACATTCTTAATCAGTGGCAATCAAGGGTGGGGGATGTAGGGTACATACTTCCCCCCCAGACATTTCCCACCCGGACATCCCCCCCGGATAATTGAGTTTTGTTGGGGGTTGGGTTTAGGGCCAGTGGCTAGGGTGGGGAGATGTCCTAGAACCAAATTTTGAGTTAAGTAGAAGTGCCTGTGATCCCCACTCTGCTCATTCAATGTTGGGCTCTGAAGAAATATTTCTTTCAACATTGATATGGGGAGTGGGGAGAAGGAGCTTTTGTCCCATCTATTTTTGTCAAAGATTTGTAGCTCTATGGAAACTGAAAAAAATCAGAAGAAAACATTTTCCAGCGTGCCCATGTGATGTCATAGTGGCAGTTAATAACTGTATGTACTGAGCATGTGCAAACAATGTCATGCTTTCACAAAATGGTATGGTACAAAGTTCTCAAACTCACCTTAAATTGAGTTTTTTTTTTATTGTTTTTTATACAGGGTAACCGTGGTGAAGATGGTGAAGCAGGAGCACCTGGCTCTCAGGGAGAACTTGTAAGTGCCACATGGTTTGACAAAAGAACAAAAGAGAAATTTAATAATGAGGATTATAGAACAACTTTGAGACAAGGATTAGCTGGCCCAGTGTCTTGGCCCACTGGATTGACATAAGTCATCAAGTTGTAACTTAAATAACAAGTATTTTGTAGGTAATGGTTCACATTATAATAATACTCAACCTTGGGCCAGTGACTTGACACAAGTCACCAAGATTGCTGTAAAAAAATATGGCAGAAGAATGAATATCTGGTGTTATGATTATGAAATTGGTTATACCAAAAAAAAAAAAAATGAATCAAATGCAGATGGAAGTAACTCTATGGAAGTAACTTGTTTTGGAGTAGAAATAATCTAGGAATAAATCTATGAACAGTAAGAGTATTACCCCAGAGAATATTAGAGTAGGAGAGATGGGGATATACTAGAGTATAATAAAGTGATAACAGTACAAGGTGAGAGTCTATACAGAATACTAATAATCTTAGAAACTTTACTACAAATATGATAAATGCGGGTGAAACATACCATGGCAGGGCATGTAAGCCTATGCATCCAGGTCAGATATTTAATAAGATTAAAGGCTATTCAATTAGGTTTGGGTAGGTCATTTTCACCGGTGATTCTTTTTTGGGGAACGGTACCATTACTGGATATGAGGGCTATAATATTTCCATCATGAGACTAGGCTGTCAGCAGGATGGTACTGTGTCTTCACCAAGATAGCTGTCAGTGACTTGAATCAAATGACCCAAGTATATTGTAGGAATTTGTGGGAAAATGTCACTAAGTTACTAAGTTAGCTGTCAAGAATTATGAAATACAATGGCTGTCTCCTTCAATTGTTGTAATTTGAATGATGCTTTTCAATCCTTTCCAGGGCCCCGGTGGTCTACAAGGACAAGCTGGACTCCAAGGTATCTCAGGGGATGAGGTAAGTAACTTTACATTGTTTGATATTCAAAAGATAATAAAAAATTAACTTCCCATTAAATAGTATAGATTGAGGATGTGTTTCAAATGATTCAATATGTCCTGTATTCTTTTTTGATTGGACCAATCTGCTGTACTGCCCTGAAACCAGCAGCCAATATCTGTTCCTACAGCAAACTGGACTTTTTTAAATTGTAAAATCGTTGAATCAACCTAGTTTGCTAAAACATAAGAATTAGAAGGAAGGGTAAAGTTTTTTTTTTTTTATAGTTTTTCTGTTTGTAGAATACAAACAACATGAAATAACTGTTTCCATGATTCTTTAGTATCTTTGATTTCTTTAATTGAACATGATGTATCCTACCATATACAGCCATTTTTAGTGTGTAATTAAGTTGTGTAGGTCTTGTTTGTACCCATCATGATTACCCACAATCAGTTGCACCCCACTATCATGAAATGGCTTTTTAAATTACTAAAGCGTTATTAAATGCTGGTGGGATTTGTGTCTGGCAATCTTACCAAACAAGACAAAGGCTGCATTCCATTTGCCTTGTGTTTATGTAAAGACACCATCTTTAGACATTTCATTTAACTTGTGAGCACGGGTCATGAAGTGGGAATTCGAAAATGACATCGACTTCACGACTTGACTGGTCAAATAATTGTGGCCAGTACAGTTCATTATTGGTGCAAAACACTAAATTTTAAAAGGTGGGAAGACATAAAACTTTGAATATGATATGAATCAGTAAAACTGTCATATTGGATGTGTTTTGTTGCAGTCCACTGGGGCGTTTTATTTCTCTATTGGCTCATGAGTCCAAACGCACAGTACAGTCGCTATTAGAATACAATAGAATGTGTTCACGACATTGTGAAGCCGTCCGTGAGTTATGTAAACAACAGCATAATCATGAATAGTATTGATAGCATACTATGCTCATGCAATAATGTGTGCCCTTATCAGAAGTGGTTGCTTTCTATTAATTTGATTTTGTATCATTTCGCAGGGTGATGCTGGCGATCCAGGTGCAAATGGAGCTCAAGGTGATGTTGGTGAGACTGTAAGTATCTATTTTTTTTCTTTTCTTTACTTAAACATTTTATTATCAGGAAGCACTAGTCACCATGTCACAACTATGCCAAACAATACAAGCTATACTTTATACTGTGAAGCACAACAATTTACAAAAATGTGGTGGTTGTCCTGCCCAAAGCAATGTAGTCCTTCCAATTCTAATTGTGTAAGTCTGAGAGAATTTGACTAGATGTCCAATTGGATCTTCCTATAGATTAAGTTGTCCTTGCAGATATTGATATCAGTGTAGTAGCCTGTGCTAGTGTTTTAACCATTAGACCAGGGTAGTACCCATCTAACCACACCTATTCCTTTAGGAAAACACACAATCCTCTTGGGAGGTGTGAACTGCTTGCAAAGCCAATTAAAGTTTGTTTACATAACTCATTCATGCATATAACACTGAGAAGTGGTACCAGTTATATTTTGACATGACAGTCTTGCGAGTACTATAGTTAGACCCCTCCATGATAATGTGAAGGTAAAACCACAAACTGACATGGTCACTGTACTAATCCTTGTTCCCCGAATTGGTGCCTATAACTCAAGGATGGGGCTGTAATGAGAGTTAGAGAAGCATGTGTAAACTTCATGGATGAATAATAATATGCCTACATGTCACCCAACTCTGCAGCCAAAAAAAAATGACCAAATGTTTTATTTTAAATTTTGGTGGTTCAAATCATTTCTGATTGTACAATATGCCTAACATTGTCAGATATTAAAATTTGGTGGTCTTGAAATGACAACCAGCACGCATGCTTTGGTAGTTTTGGATGACGGGACAATTTTTTTAAAAATCCTTTACCATTGTAGGCTGATACAAATGCCTAAACCATTTATTTCAAGACCCCCCCAAAAAAATCATGATGAAACAACTTTCAACGGTTTGACCATCAAAACCGTGACATCAAGACAAGAACCATGCAACCCTTTACAAGTAGAACGACAGACAGGAATTTTGGGATGTCAAAAATAAAAATAATTGATGGACAATAGTTGTTGTTGGATGTTGCGGTGGGGCGGATGGTAGCATTGTTCAGAGACTTGTAGGCATTGAGTTTAATACCCACCTAGTACTGGGCTGACAGGTTTGAATTTAATCTGGTTATAAACTATTATATGAACTGTATTATTTGTAGTTGAAATTATTCCAATTTCAATTTTTATTTGCATTGAGTGTTGGCAAGTTAGGTAGCGCAGAGGGTTCTTTTTCTTATTTTTCCATTCATCCAATGATTCATAAAATTAAATTTTGTTTCCTGCAGGGTGATATTGGTGCAGATGGCCAACAAGGACAAACAGGTACCCGTGGTGCTGATGTAAGTTGTTGTTATTTTTGTAAAATAAAATTATGGAAGTAAAACATTCACTTTGAAGTTCAAGAAAATCAATATTTGCGTGAAACTTTCTTAGACATAAGGGAACATAGCGCTCATATTCTGACAGACCAAATGTCTTAACTCTGTGCGAAAATGCCTAAAATCTCATTAAATTAAAGTATTTCTCAGAAATACTATAAACTTAAAATTATGGGGCATGTAGAATATTTAAGTGAAATTTGTCTGCGTTCTGCTAGTATAATTTCCATTCATGAAATATTTCCAGAAAGTATGGCGGATTTTGAATGAAAAACCTCAAAACGGAAGCTGTTCAATGGCTACTTTTACCAAAATCCCGAAATAACGGCCTTTTCAATCGAATATACACCGATAACTTTCCCTCTGAGTGACGTATCGGCTTGGGGCAAAGTGGATCATTCAGAGTGATTTGTTCTCTTTCAGCCAGTATATATTCCATTTGGATTGGTTAAGCAGAACCACAGGTGGATTTTAGTTGAAAATGAAATATACCTCCCAAAATGTCAGCTTGTTATTGTATCCTTTGTTTTCACATGACGTCATTACACTGCTACTCAGTTCTTCAATTGAAGACCGAAGCATACGCAGTGAATACGTACCTAATTTTAAATGTTATACAAGATAATTCTTTAAGCTATTGAACATAAACTAATTCTTGAAGATTTAAAGAACATATATGTTAACTTGATCACCATTTAAAAGTCAAATAAAAGAGAAAATACAGTTGGAAAACTAGTTGTTATATTTTGTTCACTGTGAAAATAACTCTATACTGAACATTCCATTACACATAAAGGTTAGCTGTTCAGTGTGTAAACAATGACCTGCGGTTTTTTAGTTGCATTGCTGTATATGTATTTTAGCGTGTATAACATATAGGCCATATTTAATTGATAGTAAGACTGAAACTTGAGAGCTAACTTTGCAAACCTACATTTGTTACTTTATTTAGTAGTATCACAATAGATTGAGCTCTACTGTGTGCACTCACTGTGCGATTTTATTGTGTCCACCAACATTTCTCTATGGAGAATTTGGTTGCAATATCTCTATTCCGTTTACAACCAGTTTAGACCTGATCCCCACTAATAAATTCCAATCTATGCTGTTTTTTTTCCAGGGTGTTGCTGGTAGTGCTGGTGCAAGGGGACCACGTGGACCAGCCGGAAGCATTGGAACACCAGGCCCAGAGGGACCACAAGGTCGCGATGGATCACCAGGCATTCAGGTAATGCCAATAAACCAGTTCATTATGAAATTAATCCCCATGCCAAATCTGGCATCCCGCTACCACAGTATTCTAGATTAAGCTGAAGATTAAACTTTTATTATGCCCCACTGGTTGTCTGGCACCTTCTTTGGTTGTCTGGCACATTGCCTGCCAAATCTTTCCTTAGCTAAGTAAAAAAAAAGCTGTCATTGTTTGCTGACCACCATCCACAAAGGTCTGGCATTGCAAGTGTTATTAATAGTTGTACTGGAAAGAAAATTCATTGTCTAATACCCTGCGGTGAACTATTTAAAAGGTAAACAGTTATGGACCAGTTTTGAGAAGGGAAGAAATCCTCAAGTTCCTTCTTTGTTCCATGTAATTTTCTCAGAGACAGTGGTTGATTTGACAGGCTACATTACAATCTAACCATTGACATGCTCATTTTGGTACCAATAGTTATAATAATATCATTAATATATAAGTACTGATGCCAGACAATTCTGAACTTTTATTGATATAGTAAATGATGTACGATAAAATTTGCACTTAGATACACTGATGCAGAATAATTTTTTTTAACTTACAATTAATATATAGGTACATATACAGGACAATTCAAAACTTATAATTTATATATAATTACTGTGCGCACATCTGCAGATATTTTATTTATACCACTGTTTTCTGTTTTGGTTTTGTTAGGGTGCACAAGGTGCACAGGGCGTCCGTGGTGAGCAGGGTGAGGAAGGACAACTAGTAAGTAATTTTGAGTCTGTATTCTTCTAGAAAAAAATGATTTAAATCATTTTAACTAAGAATAAAAAATCAGATATTAGGCCAAATAAAAAAAATATATATATATAGTAGTTTCTTGTCTCCATCAGCATCCTTGTTTTTTTTCCCGCCACATAACTTTTTTTTTTTAAATTTCTACATGTTTAACATTAAACATAACAATTTTTTTTACCATAAAATCTTTCTGGCTGCCCAAACCATCTTCGCCTTTCATTAAGATGTATTTGAGGTATATATTATGTAGTGAGAGTGTATTAAAACAAAACAAAAAATGAAAAAAGGCTCGCATGCTCTCTTTTTTCCTGAAAAGTTAGGATGAGAAATTATTGTTTTTTACTTGGCATTGATACCAAGATAAGTTTTAAAGCTATGTCAAATTATGAAATATTTCAGAGCCATTGGACAGTCTACTTATGAGCGTCATTCATTAATTGTTTATATTGTTTAAATTTGTTCTATGAGACTGATGAGTAAAAACATGTAATTAAAATTATTAACATTTGTTTTCGGAATTAACATCCACATTTTGTTTTTGTTTCTAGGGTGCACAAGGTATGCAAGGTCCTTCTGGCCTTCAAGGCGGCACTGGCGAAGTTGTAAGTATAGTCAGCTTCATTCTTTCATTCTTCAAGCAACATTGTCTTTATGCTTCAGCAGTTAAAGCCTGCCCCCTCACACACTGGGATTTTTTTTCCACAGTAATATGGCACGATACAATATTTTGGAAAATATCATTCCATGCTTGTTGTATGTAGTGTTATATTGTGTGGAACTAGTCCTCACACACTGTAATCCTCAACAATATTCTGTCATATCTTAAACATCTTGTACGATATCACAGGCAAAGAGCACTTGTGCGAGACTGGTTGTAACATGACATAAGAATGAAAGCAGACTGAAGTTGTACAGTGTACAGCCATACCATTTCTGTGTACAAATTCTGACAACAAAACTTTCAATGGCCACATTTGCTGATGGTAAAAAAAAAAAAAGCATTCAGATCTGACTAATGTCTGATTATCAATTGATTTGTAGCCATGCATTTAATCTTTCCATCCTTTTCATGTTAGGGCCCAGCGGGTGCTGATGGTGAAGTTGGTCCAGCAGGCCCCCGTGGAAATAAGGTAAGAAGTCCTCAAAGTTCTCAAAACTAGATTTGTCCCTAGCCTTTTAATATCCATCACCCTCTTCTCTCCATCCTCTTCTTCTTTACCGTGGACCAAAATTCTTGGTAGGATTCCAAAATCTTGATGTCAGGGGAGTAATTTTCAACTTCCAGTGTGTCAACAGTGTGTTAGCAGTCAGTTTTAAAATCTAACAATAAAAAAGCTGTTAGAAAACTTCTTATCCACTCAAAAGCCTGTGAATGAGAAATGTAATAACGTTAGTGGGCCTGACATTTCAATCCTAGCAATTGGCCCGCAAAATGAATACAATTAGGACAAGACCTTTTGTAAAAGTAGGTACAAATAGCTCTAACATCGAAGAACTTGAACTGACTGGCTTCAAATATCGCATATCAATTTGAATTAACCGCCCATACATGGATGGGTAATATGAAGATGATCAATGTTCATTTAAGTAGAATCTAGGCCAAAAAACGTTTAAAAAGTTGAATGATTTATATCTAATTGACACAGTGCTACAATGCAATTGCACATTTTGTAACAATAGTTTCATATTATCATAACTTTCAAGATCTTGAACCATTTGACTGCAACATTTGTATTCATTTTATGCTAGAATTCAACCCTCTAACTAATTAGTTCATTGTAGATTAGGCTAATTAAAATTATAAATTTTAGTCATTTTGATACAGGAAATACATTTTTTTCCCACTCACTCCTGTGGTAAGGGCTGAACTTTTATGACCAAATATCCTCACATCAACCACTACACAAAGGAATCACATTTCAAGTGTATCATGTCAGTGCACACGTGGATCAAAGACATACCAATAGCTATCCATGGAATAAAAAAAATAAATCTTTACAATAATATGGAGATACAGCGGCATTGCTGCTCTTGTCTTAATTGTACATTTATTGATACAGAGCAAAGATTAAATTTGCAATGAAGAACCATTTCATAGTTTTATTTTGTTACTATATAATTACGTTAGGGTGTCCCCAACAGACACCACATGTTATGCTATCCTTTGCCATCTTGCCTTTGGGAGTCTCAACCAGCCATAGTCCAAAATCATTTCCTATAGCAAAGAATGCCTATGCCATGTTCATTTATTGTAACATACCTTGGTATTATTGGTAGCTCACTTATTTCACTGGACCATATATTCTCAAGGTTTTAAAAGAAGTACATTTCTTCTTATTTGATATTATTTTTTATTTATTATATACATTATATATGAAAAAAAATAGAATCAAAGAGTTATTTGAGGTACATATCTATATCCATCTACCTCATGGTTCATTCAAATGTATTAAAAAAAATAATAATGTAAGATGGTTCATAGGCAGACATGACTTTCTCATTTACAAGACCCATTTGGTTCTCTCTGTAGGGATACCAAGGAACAACCGGAGCCTCTGGTAGTCGTGGACAAGCAGGCAATGTTGGTCCTCAAGGCCAGACCGGATCCCCAGGAGATGACGGACGTGATGGACGAGTGGTATGTCTTCAGTAGCTTCAGTTAAATTGTTCTGGTTAAAGCACCCAAACTCAAAGGTTACAGGAAATTTACTCCTACATTTAATCTCAAGGCTCCCAAATGTTTTCTGAGAGTCCGGGACCCTTGATACAGGATAAGTGAAAACCATGGTATTGGTTGACCCCTTCCCCCCCCTTCAAAAAAAAAAGAAACCTTAAAGAACAACTACAAAAAATATGACAATAATAAGAAGCTTCTATACCACTATCCAGTAAGAATATAATTTTGTCTTTGTTCATACCAAAATGATATGAGAGAGAAAAAAACAGGCAGGATATTTCACATTGTCACATTCTTCAAGATAATTTTAAATGTTATTTTAGGTTTGGATATATCGTGCCGTTTCCCAACTGCAGTCTGTTTTATTTCCCATTTGCAGGGCCCAGCTGGACTTACAGGAGGCAGAGGCAGTTCTGGACCACAAGGAATTGGTGTAAGTATATCATCAGTCTTGAAAACTACCCTCCTCCCATCAACACGAACACTTTCTGTCTCACACCTTCCAAAGTTGTTGACAAATTCATTTATCCTGATTTGCAACATTGGTCATTGTTCAGTTTATTTGACTGGCAAATGTAATGGAGTGGCTGATCCTCATGGATTAGTGGTTAATTCCCATAGATTTTTGGCTAATCCTATGGATTAGTGGCTGATCCCTGCCAATTTGTGTAAACTTGATGAACCAATGTGGACCAATAAATTGAATAAGCTACAAAGCACATACAGTGCTTGATTTAATTTAAAGGGCAATATTGCATTTGTTAAACTCAACAAATTCTAACTCATTTGAGCCGCAAACTAGAAGAGTACATCTCTCAGACCTATAGAAGAATGATGTCCTTCCTAAATTTGTTAACTTTGACTGATAAAGTGTAGTTTTTTGAAGGAATAAATCCTCTCCTCCAAGAAAATTATAAGCTTATTAGTGGCTACAGATATGAATATTCATATTGTTGCACAGGCTCTGACCTGCATAATGAGTAAACAGAAGCATTACCTATGCGGCGCGAAAAACTGCTGGGTAAATACTAAATAAACCCTAGGCTAACCATGTTTCCTAAGCCCTAACCATTTGACCCCTTCTCCATTTGGACTGGAAGGCAGTGTTTAAATCCCTAATAGAGCTGATGTATAGTAGTGATGTGTCAATGTTTTAATCTTGTATTGTTTAATTATCCTTCAGGCATCCATGGGACCACCAGGACCAATGGGTATGGCTGGAGCTCAGGGCCGACGTGTAAGTATCACATTGCTCAATCTCCTTTTTATGCTCCAAATTCAGTGCTACATGCAACAACAGCGCCTATCAAAGCAACGATCTGTTTACGAACTTTTTATATAACAGAAAGGAGAAAAAAATTTCATCCTTGCAGACATATTGAAAAAGGAAAAGGGCCTCTCTTTTGCTGCCTTCCTGAATTGCCATTCTACAGATTGGTATCTCTAAATATGAGCGATATAGTATTGCAGATGTGAAATTTTGAAGTTTGCATAACAAGTGTTGTTGCTGAACCAATTTCACAACAAAACTTATATATATCAACTGAAATTTTCATTAAATGACTTCATTTATAATCAAAAGTAGTGTTTAAATGACTATCAGAATCTGTACTGAAATCAGGCCAATCATTGCACAATCAGTATCAGAATCTGTTAAAATATCATCTAGTACCAGTTATGTCGTACCAATAATTTTAGTTTGGATGAAAAATACACAATTTCATTACTTGGTCTCAATATGTGCCGACAACCAGCATTTGTTGTAAAAAGTCATTTGTTGTAAAACGCGCGATTAGAGGTGCAGCCATGTCACATGTTTTACACCTTACTGTTAGGCCTATAACCACTTTACCATGATACATGTTAACAGGCAGCAATGGTTGTTAGAAGTAATTTGTTATAAAGCACGGGATTAGCAGTTCAGCCTTCAAACATGTTTTGCACCTTTCCCATAACTTTATAGTATTATAATGCCCATTGCCACTAGTATACCGCAATTGTTTTGTGAACAATGATGCTTCTCTCAACACGTGTTAATAACCAGCACTTGTTGTAATAGTTATTTGCCATTATGTTTTGGACCAGTTGCTTCCGCAAAATACTGTAGCACCTGCGGCCTGTCATGGAATTAATAGAATTAACTTAAATTGCCCTTCATGGAATTTGGGTTTTAGAAATGTTTTAGCCCTTATGTTCAACCAATAATGGTTGTGAGTATACAATTGTATATTGCACAAGGCATAATGTAGATATAGGTCTGCCATAGACTGTATTGTACTTGTGTACAATACAGCTTACTATTACAGTATTAGTGCAGTGTATCTGTACCGTTAGTTTAATACCAGCCTATAATGTGAACCACAATATTCAGAATTTGGCCGATTATGAAATGAATAATCTGTAACATCTGATATTGGCATAATCGTTTGGACGCTATTAAGTATTGATCACACTGTGTGATCACAGGTTGGGGATAATTACGAAAAATTACTATTATGGTGCAAACCTTTGCCATGATCGCCACCCTTAACAACATATGATTTTGTGTGATTATATTTGAGATGCTGAGTATGTTTTCTAATTTGTTTTCATGACAGGGTGAAGATGGTGAATCTGGTGATTCTGGTGTCGAAGGTGAATTTGGCTCAATGGGTCCTTCAGGCCCTGTTGGAGCACCCGGAGCCAACGGAATTGCAGGATCTGATGTAAGTAATCTGTTACTTGGATCATAAAACCTGCTTATGATTAGGGTTAACATTCTTGTATCAAGGACGAAGGCCTTAGATAGCTTATCCCCTAGTCATCGGTAACCTGCTAAACTGCAGCCGCAAACATAAATGCACAATCTCTTAAACCAGACTTTCATCCAGCACCTCAATCCTTCACCTCCTGTTTATACACCTGTGTGTTGTGTCTTGCCCAGGATTCAAACTGTTGATCCTTGAATGACATGCCAACAACCAACTCGGCCTATACTTTGAATCATATTGGGATGGGTTCTGTAATTCTACTTCAAACTCCTAACAGATTAATAATGCAATTCCACCTTTGAATCATACTCTGCTTGGGATGGGTTCTATAAGTAATTCTACACAAGCAAATCAATATGATCAATATATATATATAATCGTGTGCATTTATCAACTGGATTTCTAAAACACCCAAATCCAGGGGCTGCACAAATATTGTATCATAAAATATTTTCAGGGTGACCACTTTGGACCTTACATTCGTCCACCTTGCAAGACACTTAGGCTGTAGTTTACAACAGTTTGTGTCAAATATTAGAATAATTACTTTTTTTCTTCTTCAAATGACAGTTTAAACAAGCACATAGATTATAAAGAAATATGTATTACAGTGTGACATAATAACATGTATTAACAATAAAAAGTTGATGAGAGATGATACTCTCTTTTAGATAAATGTCATTTTGCTCACATCACATCTTATGTCTTCTCTTTACCAATAGGGTGATGATGGTCGCCAAGGCGCAGCTGGTTCCAGTGGAGAAAATGGATACCGTGGTGATCAAGGTCAAGATGGACCAGCTGGTCCTCTTGGAATGGTTGGACCAACAGTGAGTGAATTTATTGTCACAATGGAATTTTTTTTTTCTGATCTTATCTTCATTTGATGACCATTTACGTATTTTATCCACCATTCAAAAGTCTTTCCAAACACATTTTATTAGTTTATTCCGTAGACTTGATTGGTAAATTTTGAGCATTTTTATTGGAAAAAAGTTTTAAGGTTTGGTCATTCTGAGTGCTGCTCCTTTCCCCCCCCCCCCCCCAAAAAAAAGA
>JAODFY010273754.1:0-14620 GCA_027580055.1 Paracaudina chilensis | reverse complement strand
GAGTGGGGGTGTCCCAAGGAGTTTTGTCCAAGATTGTCTGAGAAAACGGAAATCTGCAACGTACAACTCACAAAACAACAACTTTAATGCTCAAAATAATTGACTTTAATCAAATCCCAGATATGATATTGAATTTTGTTGTTAGGAAGAATTGAATGTTGTTTTCTAAAGAAAAGCATGGTGAACAGGGATTATTCCAACATTGTGCAGGGCAGCAAGGGTGTCCCAAGGAGTTTTGTGCAAGATTGCTACAACTAGAATCAATGTTGGGATAATGAAATTGGCCTACAAAATGAATGCAATTAGTAACAAGCTTCCCACACATGAATCATGCAGTATTCATTTTAGTAGAAATTACTAACAGTTATTTTTTTTTTTCATGAAACAGTGTAATGATGCCAAACGAACTGAAAGTTGATATTATTTATAATCTAATGGATCATATTCTAAAACCTTTATGCCTCTGCATCTTTAGTGAAAAATTCAAATGGCCAGGACTTCAAAGAAGTGGGGCCCACATTCATGTATTAACTCCCCCCCCCCCGCCCCCCCAAAAAAAAAAAAAATTAAAAGCACCACAACAAGTAACAAATATGCATCAATGGTTAAAAATGCATCGATGGTTAAGATAGGCCTTGGCCTACATTTTATTGAATTTGCTGTGATATATTTAGTGGCCATCATCAAGGCAAGTGCTTACCAAAAAGTTTGGCTTACTAAAACTGGTTGGAATAAACATCAGTATGATGTATGATGTGCTGGCTCAGCTGTAGTGTCTGGTGCACTGCCCTGGCTGCACCAACAACAAACAAGACCTTTCTACTTACACATGAAAGCCTAGCCTAGAAATATTACTACACAGTTGGTGGGCTGTTGTTGCCATGGATATTTGTTATATTGGAGGTCTAAAGTCACAGGCAATTTGGCCTTTCGTCCTATAATATATATATGCTACTACTGTACAAAAATATTGGGCATGAAATAAGAGTATATAAGGTGTGGTCGAATACCACCAGTATCTACAGTGAATATTGATAGTAGTCAAAGACCAAAGCTGAGAACATTATCTTGTTGTCACTACCAGCATACAATAAATGGCACTGCTTAAATGTGATAACAGATTTTATTTGGACTCAAATTCATCATAATAATCTACTCATCCCAATTGGCTACAATAATATCAGATGCTGAAAAACACTGTTACATGAAGACAGTGACAAAGAATCACCCAAATTGTAATATGAAATATTTTTTCAGGTTTTGTTGATTGTATGTTTTTTGTTTATCACATTGAGAGCATGTTGTATTTTGTGCATTTATATAAATCTTTGGTATTATTTTATAGTGTGCATAGGGCATACGTTGTGTAGTGTAGGCTACTGGTTCCTATGCTCGAGAACACAATTGATTTCTGTTATGTTTAAGAGGAGCATAACATGGCAGGTTCTCAGGGCAATAAATGTATTAAATGAATAACATGATATCAATGATGATGATAAAGGACGTTATATATGTGACTAATTCAGACCATGTGAGCACCTGAATTGGTACCAACTATTATTTATGTGTGACTAATTAACAGATATTCATTTATGTGCTTAATTTAAATCTCAAAAGAAATAAGCATGTATTATTATTTAAATGACAGATGCTGTTATGTATCATAACAAATATAACAAAATGTAGACCAAATGATTGGAAATATGAGACAAATATAGCTTGATATGTTGAATAAAAAGCAGAAGACCATTCCAAAATGCCCACCCAAAATAAGTCTTTATTCTTTCCAGATGCATACACCATGATTTATTTCTCTTCATACACAGTTACAGCCAGGACATATATATAACCTTAATTGTAGGCAGTGTTTATTTCAGGGATTTGCATATTTTAACATTTAAACTAAGTGCATATTACAATTAATTGTAATATGCACTTAAACTAACATTCCCGTAGCACCCAGTGGCATTGTGATGTCACCATAGACTTACTTTAAGTAATTTGCTCAAATACTGGCAGTCGCTTTATTGCTGAAAAGTGTACTTTTCAAAAACTGATCTTGAGGAAGGAATTCTAAGATATGTATGTGAATGCTGTTTGTAGGGTATTTTGTATCTTTTTTTATCCTATTTCAAATAAGCTCTGATTACATGTGTCTTCTTTATTTGGATGTCTTTTTCATATAAGGTTGGTCTCCTTATTGTGAAACTGATTACAGGGTCTTTTGTACAATTAAATCCTCTTTCATGTAAGCCCAGGTTACCTCTTGGGGGTTTGTGTCTTCTGTATTTGCCTGTCTGATAACATGCATTATTTAATCCTCTTTCATATCGGTTTATTTTATGTCCCCTTCAACTCTCATGTACATGTATGTATGACACTTGTAAACTGTGGTTCATACTGATAAGATGAACCCTACAATAACAACTAGGTGTGTACACTCTAAGGGTGTATTCTATTTGTACAGATAGCGGAATCCAAGCACAATGAGAGTGTGGGGTTGAGTCAATAGCCAATAGAAAGTTTAATGTTGTACATGAACGTGCTCACAGCTACCAACTTTTAACATTCCTTATAGATTCCTTAATTAATACCACATGTACATGTATGGTGGTGGCTGGTGCATATCAGGTATTTTTTCTATTGGCTGATACCACTTTTTGTACCAGTTCCTAGCTGTGACAAATGACAAACACAGGAAACTCCTCAGACAATGCAAAAACAAAATATTCCCTTATTTAACAAGGTATATTTTAGCAGCAAGTTGGAACTTCATTATCTCTCATTCACATAACCCATGTCAATGGTCCCAGAAGTAAAAAGTGTTTGGGACCAATATGGGAATATGCATGCTAACACAAAGAGTCCTGGGGTTGCAAGTAGCCAATTCACATGAGTTTCCAGTGACACTGAGAACTCACAGATTCCTAATTTAATGAACATGTAAGTAAATGTTCTCACTGAGGTGTTTATAGTTCCATTTGAAGTTCCTACAACAGGGATGTGTTCATTCATAGTTTCAAAATCTGACTTTTTGGTAGGTTTTGCTACTTGCAACCACACATTTAATATGTATGAAAACCAAGAGTCAAACTAAACAATGAAATTGATGATGTAGGAAGGCTATAATATGTACTTACATTCCCTTAAACTAAACAATGGAATTGATATACACTGTACTGTAGGCAGGCTATAAGTTGTACTTACAATTCCCTTAAACTAAACAATGTCATTTCTTCTTTTCCATGGAAGGGAAAGAAGAAACAGCAGGAAGGGCAACAGGAGTAGGAACCCCATCCTAACCTCACCCTACCCTCCACTGCACCCCACCCACCTGCTTCCCTGTTCATCATTTTTATAATTATTCAGGTAACTTTCATTACTAACACCACCATAATACGAGCTGTTCATTAGTGTAGGTAAGCCAACACAGGATGCATGCACAGCTATCAGGCTCTCAGAATTAAGCCGCCTGTTTCTACTGCAGATTCTAATTGAAGGTTGGAGCAGCTTAAAACTGTCAACACATTCTGTTTGCTGTCTTGTGTGAGAAAGCAAATAGGGGCAGACATACAGCATAAATGGTCATCATTAAAATTAGGTAGTCAATAGGTAATAAATGTATGATTGGCAGGGATCAATCTAGGGATTGTTTGCGCCTAGAGTATTTCATTTTTTAATGGGTTTTCCATTCGGGATTTGAGATATATCCGAAAAACCATCAAAAATCTGACACACACACATAGAAACACACAAAAAGTGTGCACACACGGACAGTGTTTTGGGTGTACCCCCTTACTGGACCCCCAAGTACCCATAGACACTTCACCATAGGATACCCCTTGATGGTCGCTACTAACCCACACTGACCATTTCCATGGCAACCATTGCTATGGTGACAGGCAATAGTGTTTATAGGTCTAATGGCAAATCAATTACAATATCTCATCGCCCCAAAGGGGCTGATGAGACATTTGCCATTAATAACCAGAATGCATGCTTTGTTGTGAAGATTAATAATTGGGTGAAAAAACTTGGGTTGAAAAATTTGGGTTGAAAATTTTGGGCCAATCAAATTTTAGGTCCAACAAATTTTGGACCGAAATAATGTTGTCCAAAATTTTGGACCCATGTGTGACTAAACTGGCCAACAACTTATATCAAGATTGAATACAATCTGACTTACCATTGCAAACTTATTGCAGTTCACGTGAAGATAATGCAAATTCAGTAATTAGTTGATGGACCCTCTTGGCATCAAAACAGAGCAAAAATAATTCAATGACCAAATCATTGACTTAAGTGTGTCACTAAAAGTTAGTTTGTGCTATATTACACACTGTAGCCAATGGGATTTTCAACCAGTTTGTATAGTAGCCCTCATTGCCCTAATATTACTGTTTATGGCTAAAATAAGCCCCTCCCCCTCATAAAATTGCACACGATCATGTTGTACCTGTCAATGACAGACCACCATACCAAGTTTGAAAAAATTCTGACTTACAGTTACAGAATTATTGCAATTTAAAAAAATTTCATTTGACCCCATGACCTCATTCATGATACAAGCATCAAAAACAATAGGGTTTGTCTACTCCACCTCCACATGGGCCATCCACCCACCAAGTATGGTATTGATTCACCATTTCCTTGTTGAGTTATCATGCATACACACACACACATGCCCACACACCCACATCACAAGTTGAATGCACAGGTTCCTTTGCTTTCAGCAAGGAATAAAAAATGAAGGCAAACCATTTACAAAATCCACCCTGATCCAACCTGTGTTACCTGTCAACCTACATTATTGATGGGGGTAGTGAGCATGCACTGACCTGCCTGTGACACAGAGACACAACCTCACAAAGTATTAAATACTGTTATTTTGAGAAAAGTGGTGAATTGATGACAGCTATCTAGATCATACCTTGGCTGTGTATCTGTGAGTCACCAAATTATATTGCCCAAAATAATAAGTATCACCCATTTTCACATCCTGTAGTGCTG
Organism: Paracaudina chilensis; assembly: GCA_027580055.1. Taxonomy (NCBI): domain Eukaryota; kingdom Metazoa; phylum Echinodermata; class Holothuroidea; order Molpadida; family Caudinidae; genus Paracaudina; species Paracaudina chilensis. Next base: position 9,610 of record JAODFY010273754.1, on the reverse strand, counting down.
TAAAAACTGTGCACAATATTTAAGCAATTATGAAAGCAAAACTAAATTGTTCAATTGAATTCAGCTCACAGTGAGACTCTGGTGTCAGTATCAGATTAATCCAATGAATCCGTTCAGCCTACCCATCCTTCTCTGGTAACTTGACATGATGTCCTGCTGGCTCACACATACATGACAATTCACAGACAGTCAAAATTTGTCTATCCACGATTTAAATCAATGACCACAGGTTCTGCAGCTGTGCTGTATTGCAATCAATTGCTACAGTGACAACAGCAACTAATGGACTGTACAGTATATATAGGAACATGTTTTATTGTACAGCATATCCTTTTTAAATTTTATTTTTCTGCCTTGTGATTGATAATTCAACAATAAGAGTAATTATAGGATTTGATATGATTATAAAGTATATACATTACAACAGTTCTATTAAAGTAGTATGCTATACCACACCAATTAAATGGTATGCTATACCACACCAAATGGTATGTTATACCACACCAAATGGTATGCTATCACACACCAAATGGTATGCTATCACACACCAAATGGTATGCTATCACACACCAAATGGTATGACATCCCACACCAAATGGTATGACAGTCTATACCAAATGTGTTATCCCACACCAAATTATATATATTATCCCACACAAAATTATATATATTATCCCACACAAAATTATATATTATCCCACGCCAAAACGATATTATCCCACACAAAATGGTATTCTATTAAAGTAGTATGCTATACCACACCAAATGGTATGCTATACCACACCAAATGGTATGCTATCCCACACCAAATGGTATGCTATCCCACACCAAATGATGTGTTATCCCACACCAAATGGCATGCTATCCCACACCAAATGGTATGCTATCCCACAAGGAGATGGAAAGAATGTGGGGTTTGGGAAAATACTGTATTTGCAAGCCATGTATTAACAATATGATGAGCATTGCATAGGATTTTCCTCCTAAAATGTGATTGAAGCACAAGTCATTTTATTTATTAATGTTTAGCTCAACATGCTGCTTTAAATGTTTAAAGTAATTGGCTGTAACTATGGCAACAGAATATTGCAAGCCTTCATACAGACATTTATTCAGTGGTCTATGGTAGCAGTCACTTCCTCTTGTTATGTTTGTTGGCAATGTGCTTCCTCTCATATGACAATGGTACTTGTCATATGTAAACCCCTGTACATACTACATATATATATTACATACTGTAGAGCTTGCATTACATTTAGTACAAAGATTACATAGACAGCACATAGAGCCCTGTCACCATAACATGATGTTACCCTGACGTGGTTAACATCAAGATGATATACAAAATTACAGAGAGAGATTGAGATGCATTTGCACAAAACTTTTCTACAGTCAAATCAATGGCTTATTTTAACAGTAAAAAGTCCAGTGACAGTCCAGTGACAAATGCAGCTGGACTGATAAAAAAAAGAGGAAAAACTGCACTCAATGGTGAAAGCCCTATTACAAAATTAGTTCTGGTTGTTGAGATATTGATTATAATTTTAATTAAACATCTGGCAACATTTGTGATGTCATCAGGGCACTTGTGAGGGAACACTTCTTGTTTTCTTTAAAAAAAATTCAACAAGTTCAAGTTGGACTGGTATGACATGTGGTTTGTAATATTTTTGATAAATTTATTGTGCAGTAATGTGTTGCTAGGAGATTCTATATCTATATTTAATATATTTCAAGAATTAATCACTAATTATAAAGAGAAACAGAGGTTTCTGGATGCAAATGTTGCCAGATTCCTAATTAAACTGACAATGTGAACTCATTTCAACTATCTCAATGTTCAACCAAAAATGCTGTTTGTAATGGGACTTTCACCACTAAGTGTAGACTTTCCTCCTTTTCATCAGTCCAGTTTGATTTGCCACTGGAATATCCCTTTCTGAAGGTAAAGTGCCAAAGAGTTTACAATTTACAAATGCCCATTTTCTTACAAACAATGATTTTATAAAACTGTCCTCTTCAATTCTTCTTATTAAAATTTCATTGCATCTCTTCAATGTTAATTTATCCTAATTAAGTTATCCTAATTACAATTTAGTTATCCTCATTACATTCCAGATCTATGTGTATGTTTTGTTTGTTTCTTCAAAATAAATGTTCCATGTTTTTCATTTGAATTTTGTTTCATTTTTATTATTTTAACCAAATTGCCTTGCCTAATTTCTGCAAGACTGCAAGCTGTTTTAGATTTTTTGTTTCATTAAAATTGATGTGCAACTACTCTTAATGTGAATTTCAATTCATTTGAATGTAAATTGTGATATTATTAATAAAGCAAATTGCATATGTACATACTGTATATTAAAATGTTCTAGAATCTACTCTTTTTTCATTAAAATAAATATCCTACTTTACTCTTTACTTTGGAAGAAATAATAACAATTCACCAATCTTGATACATCCTAAGATCTGCCATATAGGTAATATTGTTTCTGCAGATAATATTGCACTCTGAGATTTTGGCAAAGAAATCATTTCAATCTTCCAAACTTGCCATGGGCTGTTAGTGATAACAAAGATTTCTTTTGGAGATTTTAATACAAGGCTGCAGTCGGCAGTCTTCACCTAAAACACAATAATGAACAAATTCATGTACTGTACAAGATCACATGACATTTCTTTTGGCTACAAACAAGATTGTACATTGTATATTGCATTTGGAAACAATATTAAAGAAAGCTGATTAAGTGGTCAGCAGTTGACACTGACAGCTTTGAATAAAAGACCTAAAACCCTGCAATCTTATTCTTCTTCAGAAATGGTCACTTTCAGCCATCAGTGGAATGGGGGGCATGTTCCCCCTAAAATGCCCTCCTCACCATGTGCCCCCAAATAAGCTTTGTGACACTGATAGAAAAAATGTATGTGTTTATGGTTATGCCCCATGCCCCACTCTCCCTGCTTAGAGGTTTTCCCCCCAGATATATGTATTAAAAAATTATGTGATGTCATCACATTTAGTGGAAATGTGATGACATCACTTACTTCAAGTAATTCTTCATTAAAAAAATGGCAGCATCTGTAACGTTTAAGTGCGCCTTTCAAACACTGTACAAGATATGTGGATGCAGGTTCTTGTAGATATCTTTGTCCTCTTTCATACAGGGCAATTTTAACTGCACTGCTATTGTGACTGTTTTTTATTTTGTGGTATCCAGTGTGTATAACATTAGTGCAGCATTTTACATGATGAATGCAGGCTGCATTTTCAACATCTTGACCAAATAAATGTTAATTTTGTTTGACAATTCTTCTTAATACTGTACTTGATCGTTTTCTGTGCCTTCTGTTCGGTAAGCTATGTTTAACCCTAACCTTCAACGTCCAAACGACATGGTTATAATATATTACCACATCAAAGAGAAAGTTGTTGTATGAATATACTATGTTTGCCTGGCCATGGGTGCTCATATACTTACTAATGTATCAATTATATGTTAAGCTGTGCAGTGAACAGGCCTGTAAATAGCAAATGTTAACTCAGAGTGATCTCGCAAAATAGCTCCCAATTTTAGAGTTTGGATCATGAATATTCATATTCGGATTGTGGATCTGTTTAATATCACATATTACAGGTTCTGTACAGATATCACCACAATATTTTTCAAAAAAGATTTTGAAGAATTTTTAACTAATAAGATGCTTAGGTGGGCATTAACAGGTGCCCCATGCTACTGAACATACAGCAGAGTGAACAGATTTATGTATTATAATTATTATTGGTGGCGTTGTAGGAAGGGTACTGTAGATGATATTCAGTAACCTCTAGGGAATAACATACCTCATGTGACTGCCTGTATCTCGATACAACTGCAGTTTACACCTTTTCAATCTTTTTAATCAAATCATGCACATGCACTACAGTATATTAAATACTGGGACTAACAAATCTGCCACTTGATTACAGTGCATTGTGAATAACATGGGGATATTTCTATAGTAAATCTGGTTTGCTCTTAGCTTTGCTCTTATTCATGACTCTACAAAATGTCAGCAGCAATCTCGCCATCTTCCAAAGACAGCAGAGAGAAGCTTTGATTATCTTTGTGAAATGTGAAATAAAAATAATCCAAAAATAATGGAAACCTCTAGAGAAAATACACTAAATATTATATTTCAAGTTGCCACAACCAAAAATTGTAATTTAAGAAATTGATGGAGCCAGTTTTCATTTTTGGAACTTGATTTGCTTGAGAAATTTATTATTCAAGACGCCATTTATATACATCTTACTGTACATGTGTGTGTTCATGTGTGTTACATGTTTGTGCTACATGTTTGTGTTACATGTTTGTGTTACATGTGTGTTACATGTGTGTGTGTTACATGTGTGTGTGCTACAAGTTTCTGTTAATGTGTACATAGTATGTTACATACATGTGTTACATGTTTGTGTTACATGATTGTTACATGTGTGTGTTACATGTGTGTGTTACATGTTTGTGTTACAAATGTGTGTGCTACACGTTCGTCTTAACGTGTATATGTATGTTACACGCGTGTTACATGTGTGTGTTACATGTGTGTGTTACATGTGTTTGTTACATGTGTGTGTTACATGTGTGTGTTACATGTGTGTGTTACATGTGTGTGTTACATGTGTGTGTTACATGTGTGTGTACATGAGTGTGTTACATGTGTGTGTTACATGTGTGTGTACATGTTTGTGTTACATGTGTGTGTACATGTTTGTGTTACATGTGTGTGTGTTACATGTGTGTGTGTTACATGTGTGTGTGTTTCATGTGTGTTACATGTTTGTGTTACATGTGTGTCTGCAACATGTTTTTCTTGTGTATATGTATGTTATATGTGTGTGTTATATGAGAGTATACTTAAAAGTTTAAAGCCATAATACTGTATGAAGCTGCCCCATTTATTATGAATTACGAGTCTAAAAGTCAGTGGATAAAAGTACAGGAGCATGAATTATTAATGATCTAGTAACATTCATGATTAAAGTTATTAATGCTCACAGTTTTTCCACAAATTCTGGTAATTTTATAAAACTCTTATACATAGAGTAATGCGAGTAGTTTTATAATAAGCTCATAATTAGTCTTAAAATTTGTATATTTTTGTTATATTTAAACTGTGCATGTTATTAATTTTTCCATCACAGAAATTTATGCTTAACTGTTACTGTACCATACATGTAGCTTATTTGGCTAGCCAAAATGGTGACCATTTTTAATGCAAATATCTGCTAGGCTGCAATTTACACTGTGAATATATATAGCCAAATTTATTCATAACCGCTGAAAAAAGCCGTTGAGAACGGACGTGTTTCTTTGTTGTTAGCAACCGCTAAATTTAAAGCGCGTGTACGTGTACGGCAACTTTACTGTGGTGTGTAGGGTAAGTCTTCTGCTTTACTTGGAGCCATATTATAGTATTGTTCAAGCTCGGTTTCTTCCTGGGTTTCCTTGGGGATGGAGGCGGAGAGTATAGGGGATGGGGAAGGGTGGGAGAAGGTAGAGAACTCAAGGAAACGACCTAGAATACATTCCAAAGATCAAGACCAACCTAACGGTAATCAAAAAAAAAAAAACATACAGCCAATAATAGTTTATGGAATAAACTCAGAAATTAAGAACAATCCGATCACATTAGCCAAATTAATCAAGGAAGAAAAGCCAAATGTCAACATAAAAGAAATCAAAAATACCAGAAACAATGGAATCCTAATATTCGCTATGGATGAAAAATCCTACAATACCCTCCTGAAACCGTGGAAACAAAACTCTAAATTAGGTAACCCTCAAGCCAAAATCATTCAAAATAGAACCTCAAATCTTCACTTCTTAGTAGCTTGTGGCATCAATCCAGATATTACAGAAGGAACCATTAAAACGGAAATAAATGATCAAGGTTACCAAACAGCCATTTGCAAACGACTAATATCTAAAATAACAACAAAACCAACCTGGAAAGTCAAAATAGGATTTGAAAATAAAGATGAAAGAGACGATCTACTCAAATATGGTTTACACATAGGATACACATACCACAGAACTACAGAATATACAGAACTCCCCGAAGTCACACAATGTTTTAAATGCCAAGGGTTTGGTCACACATATTCCAACTGTCCCAACAACACAAAATGCCTTAGATGTGGAGAAAACCACAACCACAAAGACTGTACAAAAGAAAAGGAAAACAAAACCTGTGCTAACTGTGGGGGACCACATATAGCCTTATACAAAGGATGCCCAAACTACCAAGAAGCCAGAATCCAAAAAGCTAAAATGACAACACCTAACAAAACATATGCTCAAGCTACTAAAGTAGAGATTTCCAATAAAATTGAAAAAAAAGAAAAGGTCCAAATAATAATTTTTACCATTGAACTAGTTAAAGCTTGTCTTCAAAAATGCAACCAAACAATAAGAACCAGTGATATATCAGCCTATGCTGCTACCCTAGCCCTAATCCACTTCAACATCAAAGTCACCGGTGAAGAACTGTTTAATTATATTAAGTCCCCTCAACCAGTTGACATACCCCCTAAAGAACAGAGTCCCAACATCAACTCTGTTCAATAACCAAACTGATCTTACTCTATTCCACCTCAATATTAATAGTATCAGAAATAAATTAGAACTCCTTCTAAATTATATCAGTATATTTAAACCCCATGTTCTTCTTATAAATGAAACCAAACTTAACTCGGAAATTAATATTAGTATCCATAACTATATGTTATTTCGACACGATGTCTCTGGTAATAAAGGAGGGGTACTCATTGGGGTTCAAAAGGGGATTGAGGCAGTTCAGGAAATAATTAATATTGTTAACACACAAGTAACTAGCGTTAAAATTATCCATCCGAATAAAACCTTCACCCGAATTATTAGCTATTATAATCCCCCGTACCAGCATCTAGAGGAATCGATTTTTAAAATTGCCTCTAACAATACTATTCTTATAGGAGACCTTAATTCCCATCATACTTATATTGGCTGCAATAAAACTTCTAGAAATGGTAGAGACTTACTAGACCTTACCAACAAATACAATCTTAATATACACAATAAATACATGAAAACCAGGAGGGACAAAATTACAAATAAAGAAGAACTACTCGACTTAGTTATCACATCTAATAATATCTCCCATTTTCATATTGCTACCAATTCCTATGAAGAACCGATAATAAGTGACCATTACATCGTAGTTACTAAATTTAATACCCCTATCTTCAATAATAATAAAAATACCTATCGTAAAATTGCGAATACTAATTGGAATGGCTTCACTGACTCCACGAACCTTGACTTTGAGGATATCAACCACAAACTCAAGAATCTCCTCACTGATGACGTCACTGACGTTAAGCTTAATAATATTGCCAGTAATATTTCCAACAGCATTTACCAAAATTACACTAATCATTGTCCCCTTTCTGTTCGGGGTTCTAAACCCTGGAGGATCACTTACAAAATTCTTAGCCTGATAAAAGCTAAACGTAAATTGAGGAGAGAATATTATAAAACCAGGGATATTAAAATAAAACATCAAATCAATCAATTGCAAAACACAATAAAAAAGGAAATCAAAACTCAACGTATTAATGACTGGAACAACCTTTGCAAAGATATCAACAATGAAAAGGACCCAAAAAAATTCTGGAAAAAGGTTAAAAACTACTCAAATAGAAACGTAAATGGAAACAACCAGATTTTAAATACGGAATTAATTAATGATAAAGGGGACCACATCACCTTCCCGCAAGATCAAGTTGACCTTTTTGCTGATACCTTTGAAACCATTTTTAAAATTCCAAACCACAAAAAATTTGATGATTCTTTCAAAATTAAAATAGATAAGGAAACTAATAACAATGAATTTTATTGCCCCAATTTTTCTAATAGAAATGTTAACCACCATACCATTAACCCGGTCACTATCGATGAAATTAAAAACCAGTTGAAGCATACAAATAATAACTCCTCCCCAGGCCTGGATGGGGTCTCCTATTTACATATCAAAAACTTATCAAATAATTCCTTGAAGGTCATTGCATATTTCTACAGTATTCTACTCTTGGTAGGATATTTTCCAGCTCCCTGGAAAATTTCTAAAACTATTACTATACCAAAACCCAATAAAAACTCCCTCTATCCTTCAAACTACAGGCCCATAAGTCTCCTCTCCTGCGTGGGAAAATTATATGAAAAAATTGTGGCCAATAGGCTAAGGACCCATCTCGAAAACAATAACATTCTCTCCCAAAACCAAACAGGCTTTAGAACCAATAAGGGCACTACATCCCCTCTTTTTAGGCTCTCGGAACACATCAAACTTGGCTTCAAACGTAAATGTATCACTACCTCTATATTCTTAGATGCCGAAAAGGCTTTTGATCAGACTTGGCACAATGGACTTAAATTCAAACTAAAAATGATGGATCTCCCCAATTATATTATTAAAACTTTGTCGTCCTTCCTCAAAAATCGTAAAATGACCTGCTATTATAAAAACTGTTACTCTAGGACAATCAATCTTGAGGCTGGCACCCCCCAAGGAGCAGTCCTCAGTCCCCTTCTATACATTCTCTATGTCAATGACCTGCCTAATAATAACAATAATGTGGAAATCTCTCAGTTTGCTGATGACATCGCCTTATGGACTACTTCCCCTTTAACTAGAATCAATCTCAACAATCTACAGCAAGCCATCACAGAATTGGAAAAATGGTGCTGTAAATGGCGCATAAAAATTAACCCAAATAAATCTAACATGATTCACTACAAACTCCGTAATCAAGTCAACGACCATAACCACATCGCCTTATTCGGCCATAATATTCCTATAGTTAAATCTGCTAAATTTTTGGGGGTAATTTTTGATACAAATTTAACTTTTAAACAGCATATTGATAATACAATTAATAAGGCCTGGGGTGATCTCAAAAAGCTCAAATCAATTACCCAAAACTATAATACCTCTATTCAGACCGGCCTTAAAATTTATCACACCTACATAAGACCTAAATTAGAATACGGCAGTATTGCCTTTATCTCCACAAATAACTTTAACATCAACAAACTTGAAAGAATTCATAAAGAGTCTCTTAGGTATATTATAAAAGCCCCGAGTTACACTCCAAAAACAGAAATTCTTAACGCCACTGCCTCTTCCACTCTTATAGACAGACTTATTAATATTAATAAAAACTTTATCACCTCTAATATCAATAAAGATGCCCACATAAAAAACACTTGTATTAAGTATCTGATTACCTCTAGTAAAAACCAGTATAAGTCCACCCTTGATCTCCTGGTCAATACGCATGGGGTAAGGCTATTGGACCTAGTCAATCTGAATGGGGGTGGGGTGGTGGGGGTGGTGGGGGGTCCTTAGAAATAGCATAGGAACCCACTGGCTAGAGCTCCTGTAAGTTCATAACCCACCCTTAAGGTGGGGGAAACGGAGCAGCCAGTGGGGTGGAGGGGTTTAGAGATTAGTTCTTCCCTTGACTGGGTCCAAGGTCTGATCCCCCATTGCCCAGCTCTTCTCCCTTCCGACCCCTCTCCTCTTCGCC
>JAODFY010273644.1:0-14622 GCA_027580055.1 Paracaudina chilensis | reverse complement strand
CCTTAGCTTATATGAAAGAGGATAAAAAGATACACAAGACACTGAAATCAGCATCCAAATAAAGGAGACACAAACCCTTCAGGTAACCATAGCTTTAATATATAAAAGAGGATAAAAAGATACACAAGACACTGAAAGGGTTAGGTAAAGGAAATTTCTCCTCGGACTGAATGTAAAACCAACCTGTGTGTGACAGAGCTTGTAATCAGGCTTTCTCAGCCAGGGAAACTAGGGTGAATCTAATACTCGTACAGAGGTCGGATGTAGTGGGTAGATGAATGCTATTTATTTAACAAGAGATCAAGAGAGGCCAAAGATCAAAGAGGCCAAAGAGTAGAAGAATCTTATAATCAGGTTAATTGGATGGGGAAATAATGATTTCAGAAAAGTTCAAAAGTGAGTTGGAAACAATTGAACAGTAGAAGCTAAGCATCCCTTATGCAATTTCTGTTTCAAATTCAATACATATTCTCACTTTCTGTTTCAAATATATTCACAAAATAAAGCAATGCTACAATTGGTATTTAAATACTTCCTCAGTAACAATGTGTTACTATATACAACTTCTAAGAATCACAAAGTCACATTGACTTTCTTTTTTTTTCATTTTCAGACTTGCACATGCAAGGACATCACCTGCATTAGGACCTACAAGAAGGTATGAAGAGTCGATCAGATGGTGGTGGCATGAGACCTAATATCAATGCAGGCTTTTTCTTTTAATTAAATATAAAATGAAATATTAAAAAAATTGTTATTCACAGCACCATGCTATACTCACCCTGTCAATCAACATACTGTTTAGCATTTCCTGGTCACTTCAGGAATAGGGCAGTAACCTTTGGGAGCATAGTGTGACCGATTTTCCATTCTGTTTTAGACTAGATCATTCAGGAAATGCTATATATATATTGTTGATTGACAGGGTAAGTATAGGCAGCTAGTGAACACCCAAAGCAGTAATTTTTTTGGAGTCAATTGTTCGCCGTGAACAAAGTTTCATTGTTGCAAGCTTCATTAGCCTCAAAAGTATTTCAATGCAATATAAAAACGTATGGGTATTAGCTGAGGGTTATTAGCAATTGGTTATTACGTAAAAAGCAGTATTCATTTTTTAAAACAAATATTAAATGGCATTAATCACAAGCTTATTACAAGTATATTCTGCCAAAAGTCACATTTTATGGTGGTCCGCTGATGCAAATGCCTGAAACTTTCAAAAATGTCATCGATGTTCAAATTTTTTTCCAGTTATAAACACTTGCAAAAGAAGGTTTTTTTTTCTTATGTTAAATAGCTTGTGAATCTGTGGGATTTGGGTCACATGAACTAGGTATGAGCTCCCCCTTCCTTCGAATGAGGTCTTCCAATTGTTTGAGAGGGGGTCGACATAAATGGGGTCAGGAGCATTGACTTGGTTTTAAAAAGTGAGGGGACATATGGCATGTAACTAGACTGCAGTCCTTGTGGGAGCAGTCTAAGTTGAGGGGGGCATACCTTTTGGTGCTATATGTTTCAAAGATTTAGGGTATTCAATGACCTACATCTTATTTTATTTTAGTGACCCTCATTTCAGAGCTTCAGGTCACAAAAAAGTGGGACAAAATGCATATAGTGTACCCCCGGGACTGAAAAGCCCTACCAAAGATTTATACTATGAGCTACTTGCTAGTTAGTAATAGCCATCAATTATGATTTTTAGTACTTTTTTTGCTTGAAAGTATGCCAATTTTAATAAATGAAATTTATAACAATCATGTTTTATCATAGCCTAATGACTTGCCAATTTAATCACTGATGATAATTCTTAATCTGTTATTGCAATCATTACTGCCAAATTATAAATTATATGAATGCTTAATTTAACTAAGCATATTTTTATTCAGACCAAACTATACCTGGTTTCATTTTCAAGCAATTGTTTTTTCAGCACTTGACTAATTCTGCCTTTTGTTTAAATGAATAATCTATGCATTACTGGTTTCAACTGGTACTGAATAGTTTTTCTCCAACATATACTGTACAAAGTGGGTTCAACTGGGTTGCAATTTGTACTAAATGGTTTCAGTCTTTACTGAATGTCCTCAACTTGTACTGCATCATGCTACAATGTACTGAATCATTTCATCTGTTAAAAATATATGGAATGTGCAACCTACAGTGCTTAACAATTTAAATACTACCAAACTGTACCGAATGGGTTCAACCTGTACTGAATGGGTTCCAACCAACACTGAATACTGTGAATAGTGTCAATCTAGCTGTACTGAATGGGTTCAGCCTGTACGTACTGCATAGGTTCAGCCTGTACTACATGGTCCAACCTGTACTACATGGATTCAGCCTGTACTACATGGATTCAGCCTGTACTACATGGGTTCAGCCTGTACTACATGGGTTCAGCCTGTATTACATGGGTTTAGCCTGTACTACATGGGTTCAGCTTATACTACATGGGTTTAGCCTGTACTACATGGGTTCTGCCTGTACTTAATGGGTTCAGCCTGTACTACATGGGTTCAGCCTGTACTACATGGTTTAGTCTGTACTGCATGGGTCCATGTGTTAACTGGCTCTGAATGTTTTCAACAAGTGGAATTTGAACTTATAAGGAATATTTTGAGTACAATATATTAACGTAGTGGTTTTGTTACTAACTAGTGCTTTGAAATTACATGCTTGACCAAATATCTAACCATTGATGTTGCATTCCAGCTTACATGATTCAATCTATTGTCTTCTGTTTTTCACTTTGTGTGTAAACTTCCAGAACAAACAGGGTTTATATTTTATTGGCTTTAAAATTCATGTTTTCACTCTGCTTCTATAATTTTATGCAATATGACTCCCACCTATTATCAAATGAAAACTGTATAATGAATTGTGTAAGACATGAAGTGAAGGTTGATAATACACTACACGATGGGCGACACTACATTATTTATCTGTTTCTTCTCACCCGATGGGCGACACTACATTATCTGTTTCTTCTCACCTGATGGGCAACACTACATTATTTATGTTTCTTCTCACCCGATGGGTGACACTACATAATCTGTTTCTTCTCACCCGATGGGTGACACTACATTGTATTTATCTGTTTCTTTTCATTTCAGGAATAGGATGCCAAATGTTGAATATGCAATCAACATTTGGATCAATGTCATACTTTGCAAGTTCAGCCAAATAGAAATATATATAGCACTCTAGTCCCAACTAGCAACATCCCTCCCTGAGACCACCACTAGCAGATCTTAGCAACCAGTGCTCTAGTCCAAGCTAGCAATATCCCCTTGTATCCCTTCCCTAGACCAACACTAGCAGATGTTAGCAACCAGTGCTCTAGTCCAAGCTAGCAATATCCCTCCATAGACCACCACAAGCAGATGTTAGCAACCAGTGTTCTAGTCCAAGCTAGCAATGTCCCCCTGTATCCCTCCCCCATGCCACTACTGACAGATCATAGCTACCAGCACTCTAGTCCATATATATATATATAAATATATTCCTCCCCAGTCCACTACTAGCAAATCTTAGCAACAAACACTCTAGTCAGACCACCAAAAAGTGAATAACAAAACAGCCAACACTAAAGAATCAACACATGGATAATGCCAGCTATAACCCTCTTTATCATAATGTGGAGCACACAAATGGATTGAGACCCATGTGCTCCATGGGCCTTGTAACTTTCCCCCTCCAAGCCAAAATGTCTGAAGACTCCATTACATATATCTGCATGTTAGTTGACAACAAGCAGATTTCTGATGCTACACACAAGCTGTGGGTGCACTATTATGAATTTAAATTCCATGAAGGGCACTTTCTCATTACAAAAGGGGTAATTGTTCTAAAGTGGGGGCATAATTCCCCTGGCTCCTTCCCCTTTGTTGCACAGGGAATTTAGCCACAACTCTTAACAACACATGATAGGTTACAATTGGTTTGAGTCACTAATTAAGTTGCACATCTGTGCATAAAAGTGGGGATTGAAAGCAGAATTTCACTCAGTGAGGTCCATCTTAAACTGATTTCATCCAAGCTTTACTATCAACAAGAAAAGTGACATCAAATACTGTAACAAGAGAACAATAATGACACTTGGCCAACTTTTATTTCTCTGAATTTTGAAAAATCCCAAATAAAAAAAATCACTCCTCAAAAATCTGTTGTAACATTTGTTAAACCTTGAAAAAAATGCAGATATTTAATTACCAACTGTTAAAAATTTAAATGGTAAGGTATTAGTAAGTAAGAAACAGCCAAAAACTGTCAATATAAATAATTACCATTGTTAATCATTTCAATCACAGATACAACTGCTAAATTAATTCCATGCCTTATTCTTTCAAAATTTCCACTTAGAGGCAAAACTATTAAATGAAGGATTTTAAGGGCTTGAGGTACAAAAAAATGGTTGTTCCTGGCCAAAACAAGGTAGTCCTAATTCTTACACACAGTGTACATTTGAGGGAAATTGACTTGCCCCATTGAAATGACCCATTCATTAAAGGTTGTCCTTCCAGAAGTTTTTGTCACTAGCAGGTAGTGCTGATATATGCGTGACTGGATGCCTTCCCCCAGGACAATTCCCCACCCCCCCAGACATTTCCCCCAGATAATGAGTTTTATTGGGGTTGGGATTAGGCTCAGTGGTTAGGGTGGGAGGGAAGAGGGGGGGATTGACCCAGGGGAGATGTCCTAGAACCCATTTATGTGATTTCATGGAGAATTTACCCGAAATTGTCTGCCGCTGAATACTTACCATCAGCAAACAAAGTTTGAGCCAGAGTATCGTCTTAAACCAACCGTTTTATTTTAAATTTTGGTTTCAAATCATTTCTGATTGTCCAATACTTCTTTTTTATATATCTAACATAGGATATCAAAATTGATAGTCCCAACGGGCAACCAAACAAGCCAGTTTTGGTTGTCCTGTCAAATTTTTTGGTAGTCTCAAACGACCGTTAAAATCCTTCACTGCCGTCAAAGGTACTGTCAGAGTTTATTTTGGACTAAAATTTGGTTAAAAAAAACATGCCAAATTCTTCTAGCTAAAATTACTATTCTGGAATTATACAAACATTTATTTCATTCATTGGCTGATTTCAAAATGCTTTTTTATTATTTAAGTGAAATTTACCGGTTTTCTGTCGCCGAACAAAAACAGTTTCAGCTCAAGTTCTCTCACAAATGAATATTAACGATTGCCAAAATAAGTAGAGTTGTTTTATTGTGACAAGCTATGGAATGAATGATTAAAATATCAAACTAACTCAAACAGAAAAAGTGAAATGTTGAGATTTTAAAGTCCCCTTTAAAGGTGCTAAACTTTGGGGCTCCAGGCATGACTTTTTCTCATCATGCTTATTTCAACATTCTAGACACCACTGTTTAACGAGAAATGAAGGCCTGTTAATTCATAGGTTTCCTTCGTCAACAAATACCCTATACTTTCAATACAGGGTATGTCTAGGCTATAGAAATAGAACACAGAGAATGACGACAGTGTTATAAGTTAAATCAAGCCAAAAGTGACGGCGATCTTTAACTTACAGAAAAATACAGCCAAGGCTGGTGCTTGACATACATTATTAACATTATGTAACATGTATATTTTCATAATTTGCACAAAGAGCAACACAAATTTTCAGCCGAAAATGTTGCCAACGCCGGCCGGTGTGGTAAATGCGATAACCTTTAACAAGGAACAAACATTTAAAAAAAATCTTGTTACTTATTGAAGATTTTGCATCCTTTACTGCCACAGTATTTGTATCATGCTGAAAAAATTCCTGCCATTCAAACTCAAATCTTATGGGTGTTTCGGTTTCCTTTGCTAGACGTCATTCTCCGTGTTCTGTGGTCTACACACGTTTGTATAGCTACACACACTGTTCATGTAGCTTTTAACAGCTTTGCCGTTTTCTTCAATCCATTTTGAGTTATTTATAATTATTTAAGCCTTCCATAGTTGTATTATTAGAATAAGGAATTGATGAAGATTAGTAATCACAATGAATTTTGCTCTGAAACAAACTACCTTAGTACCTTTGTAAGTACAAACCTGACAACTGTGTCATAACAATGCCCTACAATTCATCCGAAAGTTAAATACCTGCAAAAAAAAACCAACTAAATATTATAAACAAAATCATGTACAAAGCTGCTGCTACTAATTTCTAGGAATTTCAAAGAAATATATATGTGATTAAAGACCATAAGTACAAGTCCTTTAATATTAAGCTAATTGTTTATCAATTTATATATTCCTATAAAATTTTCAAGCATTGTTGAATTGCAATTAGTTCATAGTAGGCTAGCCACCCCCCCCCTGCCAGTCCGACCCCAAAAGTTGCTGCCCCTTCCTATCAAAGACCCAACAACACTTTCCAAAACCTATCCAGAGGAGCATGTGTCTTTTTTCCCCACCATGTTTCAAAAGTGACCACTGCCTACGCTTCCCACACTTCCAATGCAATTTGAACAGTAAAGATGAAGTAGAAATAAATTGTGCAACATTTACTTAATAACAATACAAATAATTATTAAATTGTCAACACGATGGCATGTAGACTCATCAGTTCACATTATAACATGAGGTAGGGGTTTAATACCCTTAATCCTCCAGAGGTAAAAAATGGGACAAGATAGCCTGCCAGGGTGAAGGTCCTCCTAATTCCAAGGAATTGGGGGGGGGGTTTAAGGTTTAAGTGGCTTTAGAATAATTCATATTTTGGGACTGAAGTTCTGGTACGTTTAAGGAATTACAGATCGTGG
This sequence comes from Paracaudina chilensis, assembly GCA_027580055.1. NCBI lineage: Eukaryota > Metazoa > Echinodermata > Holothuroidea > Molpadida > Caudinidae > Paracaudina > Paracaudina chilensis. The sequence continues at coordinate 7,842 of JAODFY010273644.1, read as the reverse complement.
CAAAAGCTCAGAGCTTCTAGCAATACCAATAGATGGTTGCACGATTTCAAAGACAAATGCTCAGAGTGGAAAACTTTGTTGAGACAAACGTGAAAATCGCCGATACCTTTATCGTTACATAGCTTACAAAAACTGTTTTAAATCGTAACATACGCCATCAAAATATTTGCATTTTTGTGATAATAACAAGGAGAATTTCATTACACTGTGACTGCATATAATTATCATCTCATTAAACACAGAATCCTGAAACTGCTTATTATATATTCATGACAAAATTGTAAATTATCTTGTATTTTTTGTGAGAGCAGTCAATGTTCACACAACAGGTAGGCTTACACTAATCAGGACATACAACATTAGGATTTCATTGAAAGTATCAGCCTTGTGCAAATCATGTGCCAATCATGTTGTTAAGGTAACATGAATATTTATGATTTAAATGCTTAGAATTTTAACATTAACATGTTTTCTTTTTCTTTCCCAAAAAAAAATAATAATAAATTGTCTGCATATGTTATATAATAGGTGGAAAAAACAAGGAAACTCCATCAAGGTTTCTCCACCATTTCTCCATAGAAAAAAGTTAGGCCCGTTTTACTTGCACAAGTATATTCTTCTACATGTTAGGCAACCCTTATAATGTGCCAATTATGTCTTCTAATAAAAGCTAAGGCTAGTAGTATATATCTTCAATTTGAAAAATGTGTTAGGCTTATAATATTTCAAAACCATTATATTTAATTTATTCAAAAGGCTAGGGTATGTGTAACATGTTGCCTTTGGTTCATTCGGTTGCCAAACATGACGTATTCCATCAAAGTTAAAATAAAAGAGCTTAAAAAATTGTTACCCCCCATAAGTAATCCTGGAACAAACTTACTTCCCTATAAGTAATCCCAACTGCACTTGCTGTATGTACTTTAAATATGTAGAAAGGTAAAATATATAAAGTATAAACCGACTTGGAAGCATCAAAATATACAATTCAACTTAAACTATGTCACGTTCCAATCAAGTAAGAGTTGATTCACAGTTATCTTAGTTCCATGTAGTAATTACAAAGTTAATTATGACCTAGTAATGCATGGCCACCAGTGGCCTCGGCAGAAATTTAAAAGTAGGGGGTGGGAACAGCAATTTCAATTTCAGGGGGGTCGTCAGAACATACAAGCCATTTTTTTTATCAATATCATCTGGGGGGACACTTGTTCATCAGTTCACCATTTTACGACTTACATATCAACACATTTTACACTTTCAATGTCAGCTATTTTGTACACTTCCTTTCCCACTGCCGAAAATTTCACGCCACTTGTATAGCTTTGGACAAAAATTGTGCATGCTGCGAGTTGCATAAATATACCAATGGCGACTATGGGCCTATGTAGAAAATGTGCGGCTATCTCAAAAATACAACATTGTGGTAAGTTTGTGACAACCTTTTATGACATTGTTTTTCAAATTTTGGGGTTTTTAATTTAATTTCAATAACCCCCCCCAATACATACATAATCAATGGAATAAAACATTTTTGAGTACAAAGACATTTTAAAAGTGAGAAGGAAAACAAAACAGAAAGACGAAACCGAAGGAAAACCAATGGAAGACCGATGTCATGTTGATGCGGGTGAAGGCCTGTCCTGACCCCGCCCCCCTTATTTGCTGAACGAAACCGTGAAGGTCTTTTGATGTTTTATCCATGAAGGATAATCCTACACCTAACTGCAATAACGGTCTGCTTTTAGTACTTCAGATTTAATAAAGAGAGCTTGGTGCCTGTAGATGCCATCAGGGTCTGCATGGGGCACATGAATGGAGAATCCAGAAAAAAATGCACTGAAATGAGAAGACAATGATGATGATTAAATAGTTAAATAATGACATGATGATTAAATAGTTAAATAATTAAATAGTTAGTGTAAAAGCTTGAATTGATGTCCCCTACTTGTCACTATTACAAACATTGAGTTAAAATAGGTGCTACCAGACTTAATTTTGGACTAAAGATTGACAGAAAATTAAGTCAAATTTATATTCAACCTAAAATTGATATCCGGAATTATGTAAACCTTAGCATATCTCTTTTAAAAAATGCCCATGTTATTCATTTAATGAAAATTGATGGATTTTATTACATACAATCCGTCTCCAAGCAAGACACAAAAAACATGTTTCCGAGTTAAAATTGTCAATCAAGGGTTTTACAATTGGCAAAATAAATATTGGCCAGAGAGTATGGTTGGTTTAAGTGATGAACTATGGATTGAATGATCCAAAGATCAAACTAAGAGAAAAAGTCATGCGGCTGAATGTCTGATACCTCTAAGGATGAAATGTTTTATTCCAAGCCCTTAAGGTTTTACAGTGCTCTTCCTAATGATCATTATTTTATTAATTTGATCATTATTTATAGCTTCGATCAAATCTGTCTGACAAGTTGATTTAATCAGATTTGAACCCAAGATGACCTTTGACCTCAACACACAACAGCTCAACCCAAGGACAATCGTGATCCATCAACTTTCAACAATGTATTTAGAATGTAAATTTTGTATATTTGCATAGCCTACCTATGGCCATGACATTGGGCAATTTTAATTATATCAATTCAATTTTTGAAACTTTATTTCAATTTCTTTTTTGATAAGGCAAATAGATTGAGGAGTGGAGACCTTTTCAGCATCAGCTCTTTTGCACTTATTAAGCACTATGGGCACTTTTCATGTTTAGGGCCTATTTATAAGAATTAGTGACAACTTGTCTATGAGGAAGTTCATTTAGATCGAAAGATAACAAAATTTGGATTCGAGACACATAAAAAATCTTACTAATTAATGACCTGAAATATGCAAATGAGGCCGCCATTTTGTTTGTTTACTTTTTTTTTTTTTTTTTACACAAACAGACCAAAAAAAATAAAAACACTTCAAAACATTATATAATGTTCTCCTGAACATTCTTTTTCCAATGATACCAGAAAGAAATCCGTTTAGAATTGATCGAGTTATTTGGAGACAAATATCGCCTAAGAGCCTAGCCTACACTAATGCATATAGGCCTATTAAGTCCATTTCAACTTTGGCCAATTTGGGTTCGAAATTTCCCCCCAACCTACACTTACCTTTGTAATAGATAGAACAGATGTCCTTTACCAATGTAGATGTGTTTTTAGAAGCTAGATGGTCTTATTTGGTCACTTTTGGTGTGAATTTTTCTTCGTTACTAATCTACGTTGTACGTGTTTGTTTACATAAGGCCACACACTAAAATCCCATTGACTTGAACGAGTCGAAAGTCAACAATAAGCCACACTTCATTTCAAACTAGCAAAGAAAGCGAGGGAGCTATTGCAAAATGGCAAATACAAAAGTTGCCAGGAATTTTGTAAACAACACAAAACTGCAATAAAAATTGAAATCGTGCATGGGGATCACGAGTTCTATTTATGTGCAACGTTAGAGATTTTCTCTTTTCTTTTTGTTAAGGGTTCCTCAGTAAGAATTATCAGGGTAACAAAACAGGATGCAGAATGGTGAGAATAAGCAACGTTAGAGATTTTCTCTTTTCTTTTTGTTAAGGGTTCCTAATTTCATAGTTATATGCTGCATATGATTATTCCCGGTGAGAAGCTAATCGATAAAAACTGAGAGATGGCTTTCACCGGGACCACTTACACAAATTTGGTTGTGCTGGCCAAAACAAGGTAGTCCTTTCTGTGCCTAGGCCTTCCTAGATTTCAACATGCACACTTGTAGCAGCTGGTATGTAACTTCATGGAATATATTAATACACTTTGTTACTGTAGTAAACAAAATCTACTGACATAGCAGCTGACATCAACAATCCAATCAATGCAATTGACCATCAACTGTTTTTTCTTCTTCTCCTGAAAATCGTACAACAGAGCAGGTTTTTAAGCCATTCAGTCTTAAATTACCATTAGTTTCCATTGGCTTGACTGCTGACTTGAGACTCCAGAGTCGTGATACGCTCATCTTGCTCATTCACCTGTGCCTTCAGCCGAGCCACCTCGCTAATCAGATCTTCAATTTGCTTCTTCTGTTCCTGAAGGTTAAAAAAAAATAACGAGGAGTGAATGGAGGTCATGGTTGGTTATTGGTAAAGAGGGACGTTCAAAATGAAGGAAATTCAGATGGGTTTTGACAAAACTGGATTCTTTTTTCATAACTTCCCCCTCCCCCCAAAAAATTTGTGATTTACACTTGCCCTGGGATGCAAAAATAACCGGGACGCCCCAAGATGTGATTCCTGGTTGCAGATTTATATAAGTCGGATGAAAAATATGGTTTTATGTGCTTCAACTAATTAGTGATATAATACATTCAAGTTTAACCAAATCTGGCTCCAAGGGGGCAGGGATACAAAAATCTTGCTTTGAAGGGGGACAGGAACTGAGGTTGTACTGGTAAAATGCCAGCAACAATAGCAGTCAATGGCATGGTGTCAAGAATAAATACCCTGCCACACTAGACTCAACCCCACCCTTTCATCAATCATCCTATATATCATTTATCTATGAAATCAAATTAGCCTATGTATGTTGTTAGAGGAATATCATAAATGTGCAATCTACCAACATGACACATCAATATGTGCTTTTGAGCTTGCCTGTGTTTATTTAGTTTTTTGGGAAGGATCTAGGTCACTGGAAATCTTTCTGTATGGTATCCATGTACCCAATACAAGCATCATTTAAGCATGTTTGAATATGGCACAGGGCATATTTAGGTATCATTATCAAATAGATGCATGCTATATATATATATTTTCACTCTGCTTTTATAGGATGCCAGCAAAATTATAATAATATATTTTAATAATATAATATAATTTATCACCAAAAATGCAAGCGGTTAAAAATCCAACCAGTTTTTTGGTTTCTCCCTCCAGAATGCTTACATGGCTTCACCAGCATTTTAATCCCCTGCCTCAACCCCCCTCCCCCATTACCTTCCCTTAAAGAATGCGCAGATGTGCCGAAAATGGTGCATGAGTGAAGTTGATGTTAGAAATTGAGAAAATTATGTCACAATTGAAATATTGCAACTAAAGCTGAAAATAGCCAATAATAGGTAAATGTAATGCACTCAGTTTGTAATCTTGCTTGCAACATTTTCAGAAAATAAGTCCCTTTCTGGGATTTAGTCATCTCATTCCTAGATGGCCACTTTGAAAGATACAGCCAATTTTCAGATACAGCAAGCTTAAAGTGCATGGAGCAATGAGCCAATGTTAAAAAAAAAATCTGAAATAAATGATGCAACATCCCACAAAATGTATTCTGGCTTGTGCAGACAGCCTTAGGGGGGGGGGATGGACTGACCCACATCAACTGTACCAATCTCCCCACCACCTGTAGGAAATTTGGAATAACCCCACCCCTGTACAATGATTAACCAGATGTTTAATTCTTAATATAACTATACAAAAATAAACGTAAATATGTTGTGCTCTATTTCATGTATGTTTTGTACAACAAACATCAGCACAAATAATGGGAAACACTGCATTTTGTGCAAGGAAAACGTCTGGCTAGTGACGACTCATGCACAGTCGAAATCATGGCATGCATACACATGTTGTGCAAGGCCAACACATTAACCATCACTCTCAATGCCCTAGGCTAATCCCAAAATTTCTGCCAATTTGAATATTCATGACTTTGCAATGACCCAGTCATCAAATTCCCATGAAGTATGCGCATGACTCTTCCATGACCCCCAAAGGTGAAAAGAGTTTGGGTTTAAGTCTTTCCTAGAAATGGAAGAAAAATGTGCCATGACAGCAAGTGAGACCATGTGATGCGGACAAAAACTGAAATTCTCTTCAGAAGAAGAAAATGAATAGGGGGTGGATCGAAGAGATATATATTGCATATGTGCTGCAAGAGATGAATCATTAGACCTGAAGAAGCAGTGAGACTAGCTACATGTGGTTATGTCCCGAACGACGATAGCTATCTAGCCATTAACAGAAGGTTGACCCATGCAGTGTTATAATAATGTAGACACACAGGGTGCATGCTACAGGCATCTCAATCGGAAAGATCAAACTGTCGACATCTTCACCAAGAACAATCAGGTTTGCTCATCAAATGACAACCCATATTGTTAGTGCTTCAATATCTCATGCGAAAAGAAGAAAATTTCTATGGTAATCTGGGGATAGCGAGGGTTAACACATTTTGAAAACAGTTGGAACGAAAACTTATCCAAATTGTCCTTACAACCAACCAACTAGGGGAAGCACTAATTTTAAAACAGGACAGAGATAATGGTGTACTAATTTGTAACGAACAGTACCAACCCACACACCACCCCTACCCGCACCTCCCACCACAACTGGGCAACAAAATAAAACAATATTTTCCTTGTGCTTTGACAACTTCTATTAGTGATTAAATCCTGTGTCAAACAAAATGGAGTATTAATTTATAATGTACCACATCCCCCCCCCCTCGCCACCTCCCCTGCCCACCAAATTTGGGCAACAGCATAAAACAATATTTTCCATGTGCTCTGGCAACATAAACAAATATATTAGTGATTGGATTCAAAACATGCTCACTGCATTCACGGTCAAAGTGAGGGTCAGCGTCTATGGGGGCTACAGGTAAATGTGTGCAAAGCAGCTGACAAAAATCCTTGTGAAATAAACACCAACAAAAGTGAAAAACAAAACCAAAAAGAGCGTTACGGTGGTCAAGTTTTCCAGGAATATAATTCTCCCGTCATGGCCAGTCACCGATGCCCTCAAACTTCTGAGGTCCTTCAGAAGACCACCCAGGCCCGCGCCGCTAAGGTGATGATTGGTGGCCGACCCCGGGCTAGAAACTGGGGACTTTTCAGAAATTATTTTATCCGAAGGCGTGGATGAGGATGTTATCCTTTCGGGAGAAGTTGCTGTTTTTTGGGGGGTGGTAGGGGTCTTAGCGGGAGATTCTGGGGAAGGGGACGAAGCTGATTGCTTGGGTGACATTTCTTTCCCTTTCAGAGGTAGTTCTTTCAAGTCAGGTGTAGGGGGACTTTCCTGAAGAAAGATATGGCGAAAATGAAACGGGGGAGAAAATAAAAGAAAAATAGGTTACAAGGTAGAGAGAGCTTTCAGTTTAGCTTTCAGTGTCCTATCATTTTATGCTATACCGCATTTTTTTTTTTTTTTTTGCAAGCGCTCAGTGCAAATCATTTTAAGGGGGTGTTCAACCACAAGTGCATGCTGAAAGAATGGCGAACAACAATCATCTCCTGTGTGAAGGTCCTTTGAGGTGCCTTTGTCATGAGGTCACCCTACAGGCCCCACCCTGGATCAGCCCCCGCTGTATGGCAATGAAAGCAAACTTAAAATAAAGAGTAAAAAGTAAATTCATGAAGATACAAGTTCCAAATGAGCATATTACAAAGAATTAAAAACAAACACCTGCATTGTACTTAAGGTGAATAGACCTATCAACATTGATCATGGGATTGTGTTTCACATTTAGTTATTCCAACCAGAAAACCCAGAGGATTTGTGACTCCTTGCCTCTTCAAATTGTTGAATTACATTTGACTCTGAGTACTTCAGAGAACAATCGAAAGTCCTGTATTTTTTTAATTTCCAAAAATAAACAGGATTATTTGACCTTGCAATCTGAATTATTTCACCAATATTGTAAAACTATCAATAAGTAATTTGTCAACCTTTGCCTCATTTTGTTTTCTCGTCTCTCTTTTTCAGCACATTCTTAAAAACAATTCTTAACAAGAGCCCAAGGGCACTAAGGTTCCTTGCTTATCAGAATATTGCCAAATATGTGTGTGAAGTTATACGAGTTGAAAG